>CAUYPO010051259.1:0-49059 GCA_963574435.1 Cheirogaleus major | reverse complement strand
TGAGCAAGAGTGAGACCCCATCTCTACTAAAAGAAATAGAGAAATTAGCTGGACAACTAACAATATATAGAAAAAAAATTAGCCAGGCATGGTGGCACATGCCTGTAGTCCCAGCTACTTGGGAGGCTGAGGCAGAAGGATCGCTTGAGCCCAGGAGTTTGAGGTTGCTGTGAGCTAGGCTGACACCACGGCACTCTAGCCCAGGCAACAGAGTAAGACTCTGTCTCAAAAAAAAAAAAAGACTAGTGTACTTTACACACTTTAGAGTATGTATTTCACACTTCAATGAAAAAGAAAAAAAGTCAGTACAAGGAAGAGACCTTTTTGATTTTATGTGTTCAAAGAGACCTTTTTATTAACTCCACCAAAAAAGCTCATTATAAGATGGCCCCTCTCCTGATTCTTGTGGTTATAAAACATTATTCTTAATTATGTGCATCCTGGGCTACATCATGCTATGAAGCCCCTCCAGGATGGGGGGTCGACAAACCCACAGACCCCAGAGGGAGCTGTTGCATGTGTGGCCTTGGACTGACCCCTACAAAACTTGCTGTTTGGTGGTGGTGACAGCAAGAGACAGAAGTACAAGCTTCAGTTATTTGATCTCTCACTTTCCTTATAAAGAAAGAAGTATACTCAAAAACGCAGGGACTCACAAACTCCTAGGCTTGAACGAAGGCCATGCTGTGAGCTAAAGAGAAAGGAAAACTCCTGGTTATGTTTCCATGGTATCTTTCTTATTTATTTAACTGTTCTGATAAAACACTTACAGAGAAATGGGCTTTTCCATTCCACCTACGTCTACAGAGAGTTTCCAAATAGACTGTTTTGACGGACCTGTCAGTTCCCCCAGTAGCTGTGTATGGCAAATTGGTTGCTGTCATCGTTTCTTAGATTTGTTTGATTTGTGCTATGCTGATGATGTGCTGATTCTGGCCCTCTCTGTTGAGAGGGAAACGTGGTCTGTGACAGGGGAGCCCTAATCTGAGCCCTAAACTCTCCCATTTCCTTGAACCGAATGGGCTAAACAAGCTCATTCCTCCTCCTTCCTCCACGTTAATTTCCGAATTTCAGATGCACGGCTTTCGCCATGTTGTCGCAGTCTATGGCAGAAGTGTGGGCGACTAAGAAGTCAAGATTCCTTAGGGTTTTATTTCAAATTCAGCCAGCTTTCCAAGTGCCTCTTTCTTGATATAAACCTTTTAGCACCTCCAGCTCTCACCTGTCAAATTAATCTAAGGAATCTCACTGCATTAATGTCGCAAGCTGAATTCTGCACATTTGCCCAGGATAGAATTTCTGAGAAATAGGAGGAGACTGAGTAGTCTATCCCAGGTTGATGGAGGGAGACCACTGAAGATCCAATGTAGCTTTGAGCTCCAAAGTTTATGCCTTAATTAAGAAAAGAATTCCTCCTGTGCCTGTTCCTCTGATTCATAAAGTAAAAATACTTGGTTTTTTGTTTTGTTTTGTTTTTTGATTTTTTTTTTTGTTTGTTTGTTTTTTTTGAGACAGAGTCTCGCTCTGTTGCCCAGGATAGAGTGCTATGGTGTCAGCCTAGCTCACAGCAACCTCAAATTCCTGAGCTCACGTGATCCTCCTGCTTCAGCCTCCCAAGTAGCTGGGACTACAGGCAAGTGCCACCATGCCTGGCTAATTTTTTTCTATTTTTAGTTGCCCAGCTATTTTTTTTTCTATTTGTTGTAGAGACGGGGTCTCACTCTAGCTCAGGCTAGTCTCGAACTCCTAAGCTTAAGCAATCCTCCCGCCTTGGCCTCCCAGAGTGCTAGGATTATAGGCATGAGCCACCATGCCCAGCCTAAGTAAAAATATTTGTGAAAATATTTTGATTTCTGACCATGAGGGGTATAAACTCCCCCTCTGACTTTAAAAATGAAGACAAACATATTTAGTCTCCACCTATTCTCCTGCTGGGAGATCCATGGGCCTCACCCACTGACACCATGGACCGGTAAAAATACCCAGTCCCAGGTTCTTGGCTGGCTCAAAATATAGGCCATCAGATATGATAGGCTTAGAAGATAAGACTACAGCATTAGCTCAGGGGTTTGGCAACACAGTGAAGAGACTCTAGTCCATAGGTTTCTATATTGGGGGCCAATTAGCTTTTTTACATTAATGGGCACCTCATTCCAAAGCGCCTCCCCTCACCTATAGGCAATTCACAAAGGCCTGTACCCATCACAAGAAGGGTAGGGTGAAACAAGGAGAAACAAAACAACATCACCAACAAAAACCTCTGTGCCATGCCAACAGAAGGCCAGCATGTATCACCTCTTTATGTTAAGAATAGCTTCTTTTTTAAAAATTATGTAATTCCCTTTCACCAATGTGTGGTCTATTCCAAACACAATGAAGCAAAAGTGCCCCAACCTACCTGATTAGTCGACTTCATAAGGATGTAATTAGTGACCTTTCCAAAGGGCAGCCCCAGGTTGATGACGTCATTCTCAGTGCAGCTTCCTTCAGGCAGATTGCAGATGTGCACCACGCGGCCAGCACCTTTCCGCTGCGCATACTGGTGGGAACAAAGAGCAGCGGCTGGTCTTCGAAAGACAGTTCCCTCTTCCCCTCTTTTCCAGGCATTGCTAATGGCTATCTTCCCTCAGATAGCGATTGCAAAGCTGTAATTTACAATATTAACGAACGAAAGGAATCCATTCACAGACACAAAAAAATGTCACTTTTATGCCATCTCTTCACAAAAAGGATTCACAATTTTTTTTGAGACAGGGTCTTGCTCTGTCACCCAGGCTGGAGTGCACACAATAATATTTTTAATGAGCAATAATATCCAGGGCCATGCAGGATATGAGGAGGTGGGCACAATTCCTATGTTGCTGGTGGGAGGTTGAATAACTACAACCTTTTGAGAATATACTTTAGCAACATTAAATAATACTTTAAATATACACAGCCTATGATCCTGCCATGTCACCTTTAGAAACCTATCCTATAGGAATAAAAGCACCAATATGTAAAGACTCACGTACAGGAACATTTATTGCAGTCATTTATGAGGTGGCAAGAAATTTTGGCCTGAATGTCCAACAATAGGGGAATGTTTAAGTAAACGATGGTTCAAGCATACAATGGAAAACTACCTAGCCATTGCAAGAAGGAGGTAAATCTGCTGATATGAAATAATTTTTAAGACAGATTAAGTTAAAAACAGGTTGCCAAGTAAATAATATGCGTACTATGAAGCCATTTTTGGAAAACGAAACAAAATAAAAATATATGAGAAAAAAGTAGATGAAGGAAGTATAAAAATTTTGATAATTATTGGAACTGGGTGATGGGTATACACGGGTTAATTATACTAGTCCCTACTCTTCTGTATGTTGGAGAGTTTTTTGCAATAAAAAATGCTATCAGCACAGACAGAGAGAGTCATGAAGCATACACATCAGCCTGCCGATGCTAGTTATCTTCAGAGGAACAGAATGGGAAGGGAGTAAGATGAGATACACTGAGCCTTTTGCATATATTCCTCATATTGCCTGACTTACAATTTTTAAAAATTACAATAAAGAAAAAAGAACATAGAAAAGTTTGTGGGAATCTAATACATAAGCATTGTCATTCGCAGTAACAACCTGTGGTCTGGGGCAGTGATTTTCAAAACATTTTTAGCTTGAAATCCTTTTTCCAAATAAAGTTTGCTCACTAGCCGAGTATATTCGACAAAGAAAAGAGAAGCTATTCTGGTCAAACCTTGGGGTCCAACACTCTGGTGCCTCCCACCTGGCAGTCCCAAAGGCCCTACTAAGGAACATAATTTGGAAGCTGAGACCTGGTCCTAATCAAAGCTTCTGGAGGGAAGAAGTGTGTCTGTCTGGTTTGTGCAAACCTTAATCAGCCTTGAATCTCCGAGAGGTTCAAGAATTAGTAATCATAGGCCAACCCAATGTGGAAGAGAAGGATGCAATTTCCAAACCTGAAACACATTCTATAATAACAGCACAGCCTACGTTTGCATAATCACCATTTTCTATGATAAAGTGAACTTCAACATCTCATTACATTTGATGTGGGTCTGACTCTGCTAAGGTAATACAGAGGGGGAAGTCTGAGGTCTCAGCCCAAGCAAGAGCTAATACTTGGGTAATTCTACCATGAAAAGCCCTCATTTGTCTCATCTGGGGCTGTAAACAATTAGAGCCAATAAGAGTTTCCTTTTATGGTTCAGCCCTGAATTGTAGAAATCCGAGTGCCCCTTTGAGACACCCCCTGTGCAATGCTCAGAGGTTAAGCACTTTCCCAAGGGGAGCAAGGGTTCAGTGTGTGGCTCAGGCAGCTCCCCAGAGCATCCCTCGCCTGAAGTGCAAATGGACTGTCCATAAGCTGGGACACTGAGCTGCCTAGCAAGGCTGAGCCCTTCTGCAGGGGTGATGGGAGGAGGGCTGTTAGAGGCAGCATTTTTGCCTCCTATTAGGGCGAGTGGTTCACATACAGATGCAGACACAGCTGAGCTTTCCAGCAGGGCTGGTCCTCTGAGTTTATCACAAGAAGGGCTGAGGCCGGGCACTCTGCCAGGTCCCCTCTTAGCAGTGCACGTTTCTGCCCCATGTGACTCTGCTGTGGTTGGTCTGGGCTAATGTGTGCTTGGACGGCAGAGCAGACTTGCAGGCGGTTCAGGGCTGATTCCGCTCCTGGCCTGCCCAGTTGCTTAGTGACCGGGCACGAGGACCAGCGCCTTTCTCGTTGTCTCCTCCAGACTGAAAGGGCGACTCAAGAGGCTTTTATCTGAGCGCAGTACAGCAACTGCTGCTGCTGGGCGGTGGAATACGCCTCCCGAAGAATAAACCCCCTGGCAGCTGCCAGCCACCGAAGAACAGAAGTATTCATGCTGTAGACGTCATTACCAAAGGCACTGAAATGAATGGGTCTCAGTTAAGGTTTTCACTCAAATTACAAAAATACATTTCTTGAGTGCTTTCTTCCCCAAGATTTTAATCAGAAATAGAAATTGGATTGGATTGATGCTCTTGTTGTCATTTATTAAGACAATCCTGAGATTTTTAGTTTTCTTCCAGTTAATATTAATTTGGAGGTTTCCAACTAGTGAACTACAAACGGTTTATAGCAGTGCCAAGATATTGTTCCCTCAGGCTGAAGGCCAAGTGCCTCTAGTGACCAGGACCAGCTTCTTCAGTTTAACCGGTTTACTTCAGTCAATTGTTTTCTAAGTGAGCCACGAATTGAAAATCTTGAGAGTTGGATCTGGAGAATCACTGTGTTAATAGTCTCCTTTGTGATGTGTCTGGCTGCAGGGCATGTGGTAAATCCTATCTAGTTAGAAAGAAATTAATTTTTATGTGTTATATTCTTTTGCCAATATTTTACTTAGGATAGTTTCGTCAAGTTCTTTTCTGCCATTGATCTAAAATAAAATATCTTTTGTTGTTAAACTCAATTTAGGTTCAAAAGCATATTTGATTCACAAAAGGTGTATTCTATTCTTGAAACAGATTATGTGAGCATGGTTATTATGTGCCCTATGCCCTATGGGAGATGTGAATGGTGGGGGGTGAGGTCCCTGGGTTGTACATCTAGAGTGAAGTTTGTACCTTGGGGACACAAACAACCCTGAGTGCTTTTGAGCAAGCTGTGTGATGCTGTATAGTAATTCCCAACCTGGCTTCTCTAATAAGCCTTTAAGGATCTTTGAAGGTAATAATTTCACAGGGAGGATGCGGCTACATGTTATTTCTGACATTCAAAAATCCAAATTGAGATCACACTTTGAGTTTCTTTACTGATATGGTAACCTGGTGTTAAATTAAACTAAATTTGGCCTGAGGATGCCTCGATACTGTGAGTCCTTAAGTAATGAACTGCAATCTAACTCAGCATAAAAACTAACTGAAAGCCTAACTCAGGAGTATATTTTTGTAACAAATAGCTGAGTCTCAGCCAATCACAGCAGCCGAGCTTCAGGCACTCGCAGGCAGCCAACTCATCAGACCCTGTTCAAATAACCAAATGCAACGAGGGGCTGCAACCAACCAAGCTGTTTCTGCACCTCACTTCCATTCTCGTCCTTAATGCTGCCTACGTGGCGGAGCGGAGCTCTCTGGCCCTCTTCTGGTTCTGAGGGCTGCCAGATTCACAAACCACTCTTTGCTCAATCAAGTTTGTTAAATTTAATTTGCCTAAAGTTTTTCTGTTAACGCTGATTAGATCTTAGGCTGATCAGAAAGTCTAATTGGTGCATCTGTGTCTTTCATTAATAAAAATGGGTCACTAGTTAAATTACTCATTAATACAAGTACTTTGACAGATAAAATCTTTCCAAACACGGAATGTAGGACAGTGATTGCTTGGGGTAGAAGTAAATGATGAAAGAGGATTTGGGGTATAAAAAGCTTAGGACTTCCTAGTGGAAAGAACATCAGCCTGGAAGCCAGAAGACCTGGGTTGCTTCACGCCCCAGCTCATGCACTGATAATGTGCATAACAGGGACAAACCAGTTTCCCTTTCTGGGCCTTAGTTTCCCAATGTCTGGAATGAGGGGGGTGACCTATATGTCTATAATCCTTTCCAGATGTGAAATATCTATGCTTATATGGCTCTAAGTTTTAAAATTCCACTCCTCCCACAAGTCTTGCCAAGCTAAACCCTAAGATCCAGGATAATGATAACTTTCCCTAAATGTGCTCAGCGTAAACAGGAAACCCATGTCTTTCCCACTCCCTGTCCCAATGAATGTAATGTCTGTCCTCCCTCGCTATGTGATCGGCTGTTTAACTGTGCATCCATTCACAAGCATGTTCACCTTTCAGACGTGCTCGTCTGTGTTGGTGATGGTCTCATCTTGACCGAAGATGAGCTCCAAGCAGCCAGCACCTTATTTATGAATAATTCTGCAGCCATGGTGGCACAGCAAGAGTTGAGATGATACACAAATGAACTAAAGACACACAGGCCTGGTGCCTCTCTGAGAACAGACCCATATCAAGCTTTATAGTTTAACAGGCACCAGGGTCAGGGCAGTAGGAGAATCAGACAGACCCCAGGTCTGTGTCTCTGCTCCCCCCGTGACTAGCTGGGGGCCAGTTACTGACTTACTCCAAGCCCCAGTTTGTCTGTCTGTAAAACAGAGAGAATAAAAGTTGATTCCTCAAGACTGTTGAGGAGATGAAATGCCACAAAGTATGTAAGGTGCCTGCTACAATGGCTGGCATCTGGCAGGTGCCTAAAATAAATGTTTATCTCCTCCTTTCCTCCAACACTTAAAAGATGTGCTATAATGATCCTGGATTGGGAAAAAAAAATATTGCTGTGATTATGTACCAGAAAGTCCGTGTTCTTAGGAAGTTCATGCTGAAATAGAGGTACAATATCTCCAGCTTACTCTTAGATGATGATTTAGAGGAAAAATGCAAAGCTGACTAGACAGATAGACAGAGAGATAATAGGTAAGAGAGAGACGGAGAATGATAAAGTAAGTGGGGCAAAATGTAAAGGAGCAGTGAATCTGGGAAAAGTTATATGGGAGTTCTTATTACCTTTTCTGTAAGTTTGAAATATATTAAAAGTTACCCAAAAATAAATTTTAAAAGATGTGCACTGGGGCAGAAGAGCAGATCGAGGTGTTGACGGGTTCTCCCTGTTTAGCTTCCAGGAGGCACTCGTGTGACAGATGCACTTGAAACTTCCCAGCCCAAGGTCAAATCTCTAAGAGAGCGAAGGTGCAGGGGTTGCAACCAAAGCCCTAATTACCAACCTCCAGGGACAAGCATCCTTTCTCAGTCTGGGGGGAGGCTGCAGCCTGCCTGCAGGCCAGCACTGACCTCGAATGGCCCCCCTGTGGGATCGGGAGCCTAGACTGGTCCATTTTCACATGCTGCAGCCACTCGTTTAAAACCAGATGCTGCTGCTTCTAATGGTTCTTATGGCTGGGTCCCAGACCTCTTTAACTCACCCACAAGTCTTTTATAGATGGGTGGAAATGCAAAAGGAACAAACAGACCTGTATATGAGGATTCTGAGACCTTTCAATGCCCTTTGGTGCATGTAGGAACAGGCTCTGCAGGTGAATTCAAAGAAGAGACCCAAGTTCAAATAACTCAGAGTTGTAATAAAAATTTGGCTTGGAGCAATAGGCCTGTGGGGTGAGAGAAGTTTCTCAAAGTGCTTCCTAGTGCTACGAGGTATAGATTCGTTCAATAAACTGTTCCCATGCTCCAGCCTGATCTCTCTTAGATGTGACCTAATTTCATCTGGCACAAAGTCTGTAGGCCTCTGCTGGTTTTGTGCTAAACACACCTAAGGAAAGACATGGACAAATGTTTATTCCTCGTGATGTTGATTTTGAGCATATTATGTAGATAGCAGATGGGTGTGGATTTCGTAGCTATGGATCTTGGCTTAAATTGGAGGGTAGGCAAAGATGCCTTTATTGATACTTTCAAATATTTTATAGAGTACATTAGCTTTGACTTAGAGTGAATTTACTTTTATTGGTGGCAGGATTGCCTATGAAACTTGGGTAGTTCACCTGCCCAGCAACTTCAATATGTCTGTAAACTTTAAAGTCGTGGAATATTAAAGCTTCAAGGTCATCTAGTCCACACTTATCACTGTATAAGAGGACACTGAAGCCTGAGAGAAGTTAAGGAACTTAATCTGTGGTCAATTAAACAGTGGCAGACTTTTGATTAAAACTCGGGTCCCACTGAAAAATCTATCAATCACAGACTTGATAAATTAAGGTAAATACAATAAATGATGTAACAAAATAAGATATGGCTTTATGTTCTGATGTGGAAAGATGTCTAGAAATCAATTAAAATATGTATTGAGAGCTTATGTTAAGTAGAAAAAAAACCCAAATTATGTCACAGATTATATATGGCATTATCTGATGTTTGCAAAAAAATATACTTTTACTAATGAAACATGCACACATACACTAGCTAGAGATAGATATATATTTATAGCAAAAGACATTTGCCTTCAGCTTTCTCTGCAAAGTCGGATTTTCTATTTTTTAAATTTCTATACTGTTAGAATTTTTTTACACAATGTTTGTATTGCTTTTACAACAAGAAAAAAGAATGAAGATTTGTAAAAAGAAAAGAAAAACCCTGGAACACAAAACCTGCCCAGATCTCCTGTCTCCCGCTCTTTGCTGTCTTTGAAAAAGCACAAGGTGGCCTCTGCTGAGGGGACAGGAGCAATGACAGAGCCAGAACTGTCGGGGGAGGGGGTGCAGCAGATGTCACATCAGTTACTACTCCTCGTGCTCAAAGAGGCCAGGAGAGCAGAGTGCTCTGAGCCATGGACTCGGAAGGCCAGGGCAGGCAGACAGATGTTCTAGAAACAGCCAGCAATCTGGGGGCCACCTATGACTTAAGCCTCTGGCCTTCCACAAACATTTGTTTCCCTGAGCCTCAGTTTCCTTTTTTATACACATTCCTAGACATGCAGGGTCTTGGTGAGAAAGAAACCATAAAAATGATGGGTGTCGTCCCAGGCCAGGGAGACCCATCCGTGGGACTGATGCTAAATAAACTCCAGGGTGGCTGGGAAAACTGCAAGGCGGTTTTATGGGGACACTCACAGGCAAAGTGCATCTCGGGCAGGAACAAGAAAACTATTTACAGCCTGAGAGGCCCCACGGCCCCTTCCAGAAACCTGATTACTCTGTTTATGACGCCTCCGGCAGCTCAGGAGTGAGAGCTTCGGCTCAGTCAGATGGCTGGGGCTTAAGTGAAAGTGAACACCCATCTCCAGGGACCCTGGGGTGAGACGGGAGGGGTTGGGTGTCAGGCCTGTTCCTAACACTGGGGACAGACACAAATTACCCCACCTCCGGCAAACACAGCACACAACTGTCAGTTCAGTGTCCCCTCGCTGCCGAAAATAAACACGGCGACGAAAGACGAATACTCTAACAGAGTTGAGACAAATTTAAATGCAGCCAAGGCTGTTGCCAGGAGGGCTTGGTGGTGGTGGTGGTAGATGGTTTGTGTGGTCGTTTTAGACTTTGTGGCAGTTCAGATATGTTCTGAAGGCTCATTCCCAGATCCCCGTGTCACTTTGGTTTCCTGCTTAAAATCAAGGAGCTTTATTTTAATTTTATTTTTTTAGAGACAGGGTCTAGCTCTGTCGCCCAGGCTTAAGTGCAGTGGGGTGATCTCAGCTCACTGCAACCTTGAACTCTTGGGCTCAAGGCATCCTCCTGCCTCAGCCTCCTGGGTAGCTAGGACTACAGGCATGCGCCACCACACTTTGCTAATATTCTGTGGTGAGAGGGTCTTGTTACATTGCCCAGGCTGGTCTCAAACTTCTGGCCTCCAATGATCCACCCACCTCTGCCTCCCAAAGCGCTGGGATTACAGGCGTGAACCACTGCACTGGGCCTAATTATTTTTTTCAGAGACAGGATCTCGCTCTGTTGCCGGTGCTAGAGTGCAGTGATGCAATCATAGCTCACCGTAACCTTGAACTCAAAACAGGGAGCTTTAGAAGCAGCAACTGCTCTTTGCTCCACAAACATTAATGATCGCACAGTGGCGGAGTCCTGGGTATTCCTGGTTTTACTCAACAAAATGTGTTTCTTAAAAGATTCATGTAGATGAAGAGAAAGTGCTGGCACAGGACTGGAAGCCACTTGTGGAGGAAACCGCAGCAAAACCCTCGTGGAATCTCTGTAGGGGCTGGAAGGTGGGTAACAGGAATTTCATTCTCCTCATTTTTTCTTTTCTGTTTGAAATTTCACATCAAGCATACGTTTTATAAGAAACAAGAGAAATGTATATGCACAAGGAACTCACGGGGCACTCATTGGAGCTTGGCAAGGTATCCTTTGGCAACAGAGTAATCACCCCTTGATACAGCTCTTTACTTTTGGAGGTCAGTATTTGTAGGCAGAAAACAAAATAACAATTTCTCTGAGGGACTCCCCTGTTACATACACAAAGGAGCCTTGCAAAGTATTTTTCAGTAGTGGATTAATCAGTTCTTTATTTCTCAACAATATTGACATATTGTCTCAATATGTCAGTATTTTTGCATTTCAGGTTTTCCTAAAGAGAGATCCTCCTGCATTCAGTCCCATCTGCTGGAAATGGCAAGCACGGGCCCAGAATCTGACAGAAGCATGTGAATGAGCATCAAGTCGCTGGTCATGCAGGCACTGGCTGGGGCCGGCTCTGTCCTTGTCCCCCCAGATGTCCCTGGGAAGGCTGGTGTGACCAGTAAGACTTCACAGCACTTATAACGATAACACCAGTCCAATGATGCCTCTCCCCTTCCTTGGGGTCTGTGGAAAATGTTTAGAGATTCTGTTTGGAGAAACATCCGAGTTCATCTTGGGAGATGCTGTCCAGGTATGACTGGCGTCTTCATATTGCTCCATGGTTGCCCAAGGCCAGAGAAGTCCCTGCCACCTCCAAGGCGGCCTCAGAACCTCCTCGGCAGCTTGTGGGGTAGGAGTAGGGGAGGTAAGAGGGACTTACTGAAGAGAAAAATCACAACAAGAAAGAGAGCCCTGAGATCCCCAGAAAGGAGCAGTATGGCTTAGTGGTTACAAGTGAGGCTTGCAGAGCCAAGCTGCCCGGGCTCAAATCCCACAGCTCCACTTACCACTGGGTGACCTTACACAAGCTAAGTCTCTCCAGGCCCCAGTGAGGATAGTGTTCATTCCTCGTGATGTTGATTTTGAACATATTATGCAGACAGCAGATGGATGTGGCTTTCATAGCTATGGATCTTGACTTACATTGAAGGTAGGCAAAGATGCCATTATTGATACTTTCAAATATTTTATAGAGTATATTAGCTGTGACTAAGAGTGAATAGTATCCACCCACAGGTTTGTGTGGAGGATTAAATGAGTTAATGCAATATTAAAATGCTGAGAACACAGCAAGCACTACATAAACATTAGTATTGTTATTATTATCCTACAATGTCCGGGGCTTTCCATCTCCTGTTAGCTCCTGTGCAGAAAGCAGAATGTTTCTTGTGTTGCATCTCAGGCTCAAGCCAGATGAACTCCCCATCTCCAGGCATTTGGAGGGAGTTGAATTCAGAACTTCTGGGTATTAATACAAATTATCAAGAATGAGCAGCACGAATCATCAGACCGCATGTGCTGGACCAGCATGTATGTAATTTAAAAGTGCTTTCATGGCAACTAGAATCTATTTAGAACTCAGGAAAATCATCAAGGAAAAATCAAACAACCCTATCAAAAAGTGGGCAAAGGACATGAACAGAAATTTTTCAAAAGAAGACAGAAGAATGGCCAACAAACATATGAAAAATGCTCAACATCTCTAATCATCAGGGAAATGCAAATCAAAACTGCAATGAGATATCACTTATCTCCGGTAAGAATGGTCTTTATCAAAAAGTCCCCAAACAATAAATGTTGGCGTGCATGCAGAGAGATAGGAACACTCCTACACTGCTGGTGGAACTGCAAACTAGTTCAACCTCTGTAGAAAGCAATATGGAGATACCTTAAAGCAAGACAAGTAGATCTACCATTTGATCCAGCAATCCCATTACTGGGCATCTACCCAAAAGATCAAAAGTCACTCTATGAAAAAGACACCTGCACTCGAATGTTTATAGCAGCACAGCTCACAATTGTAAGGTTGTGGAAACAACCCAAGTGCCCATCAATACATGAGTGGACTGACAAAATGTGGTATATGTATGCCATGGAGTACTGTTCAGCTTTAAGAAACAATGGTGATATAGCATCTCTTGTATATTCCTGGATACAGCTGGAACCCATTCTACTAAGTGAAGTATCTCAAGAATGGAAAAACAAGCACCACATGTACTCACCAACAAATTGGTATTAACGGATCAACACCTAATTGGACATATAGGAATAACATTTATGGGGTGTCGGGTCGGTGGGAGGGGGGAGGAGGGCATGGGTATATACAAACATAATGAGTGAGATGTGCAATGTTTGGGAGATGGTCATACTTGAGGCTCTGCCTCAAGGGGGGAGGGGGAACCGTAATATTTGTACCCCCATAATATGCTGAATTAAAAAAATAATTAAAAAAAACAACAAAAAACTAAATATGATAAATAAGAGTTGGACTACTGATGTTGATACTCTGGGAATCTTACAATTTATTTATCATCCAAAAGATTCAGAGGATAACAGATATTTTATAGGTTTTCTATGAGGGATAAAATGAGAGCATTCATTCTACCTTTCCTTCGTTGATTCAGCTGTCATTCATTGATGACTGGAAAGGCAGACATAAACAACTATTTGCAACAAAACAGACACATGAGTTATCATGGCAGAAAAAAAGATATATAGATAAGACATGGGCAGAGGACTGGACAGGCAAGAGTTTCTGGAAGACTTGACTCCTCAATTCATGTTTTAGGTATGAGGAGATGTAGCTGAAAGAATGAGTAAGTCCATGGGGACAGAAAATATCAATCAAAGCAGAGAAGGTGGAAAAAGCAAATGAAAAAATTTCATATGGAAAAATATATATCATAGATATTTCAGGCAGTAGTTGAGGAATAATTGCCCATGTGGGATATACATTTTGAGGCAGTGGGTAAATCGAATTGTGCTATTAGGTGTTCATATTTGTGTGCTAAATATCCAAAGACTAGAATGATGCCTCATATATAACAAGTACTTAAAAAGTGGTACTTCTCCATTTTTCTTTCTGAGACCCTGGTTTTTACACATTTATTCTTTCCTTTTATCTTCTTAGTCCTTCTCGGTGGCCTACCTACTTCCCTATCAATTACCAGAGTCCATTCATTTCGACTGTTGTGCATTAATTCGAATTCCAATAAATGAAGCAAAGACATTTTCCCAGTTTTATTATTTGTTTTCCAAGAGATTTTACACAGAATCTCTGTGTCTTCTAAGTCCTGTTGGCTGCTATTTATTTTCAATGTGGATGAAGTCTTAGGAATGCTATTATTAATATAAATGCATAGATATCTTAAACAGATTATACCCTGGGAAAGTTCCGGTAAGGGTAGAAATAGAATAGGAAACTTGCATATTTTAAAATAATGAACAACATAGAATAGGAAGTCTTGAAAACCAAGTAACCAACTAAATAATAAACAAGTATATTCATAAATAAAGCACAAAAGTAACTTAGAGAATACTTTGCTTCCATTTTTTACCTTATTTATTTATTTTATCATTGGATTTATTGGGGTTGAATGGAAGCAAACATACAGAGAATTTTGCAGTACTATTTAGAAGAAATGTATCTGTTTAGCTTTGTAAACCGATGTCAGAGAACATTCATTTTTTATTCATTCATTCATTTATTCAATCACTCATTCTACAATGTAGAATAATTAAGGAACTACTAAGAGTCAGATTCTGTGATAGTTGTTCAGCACATGAAAAAGACAGATTATCAGGTTATCATCTCTACTAAATATTAGCATTTTAGGTGGGAAGGAAGATGCTAAACAGATGATTATAATTCAGCGTGATGTATACTACTGAAATAGAGGTGGTGATTATTTGTCTTGGAAACATAGACATATAAGCCACAACCAGCCTGAATAATGGTGATATTAAAGGATGCATATAAATTCTCTGCATGAACTATAGAAGAAGGGGGTAAGTATTGGTACAGAACCTCTAAATATATCATAATAGAGAGTTAAGGCTTAGATTTTTGAGGAAGGAACAAGAGGAATAATTTCAAATTCTTGCTTTCTTCCTCTTTATTTCATTCTAATACCTCCACCCCCACTGAGCACTTTATACTAGGCATTGGTTAGGCAATCTATTAAATCAGGTTCTCCAATCCTCAAGATATCACTATGACATCAACATTTTACAGATGATGCAACTGGCATAAATAGTTGGGAGCAGGCTCCAGGTCACACAACTTAAACACAGATTCTGACTCATGTAGTTTGACTCAAGGTCATGGCTTCCAGTAAAGTTAACATTATCTAATCTCTTTGCTTCATCTGAACCTTTGCATAAATGGGGATCATCATTGAGCCTGAATGCAATAGACTCTGGGTTAGGTATTTGAATAACCTCAATAACATCAATGAGCAAGAACAGCAAAATAGCTACCTATAATCAACCATGCTTTGTGGGGGGCCAATCAACATTAAAACTTAGAAATGGTTATTTTTATTTGACAGATGGACAAGCCAAGGTTTAACTAGGTCATATAATGGTCCAACTATGTAGGTTGATGGTGATAAAACAAGCAGGCAAACAAATACAGAATCCAAGTCTATTTGAAGCTGAAGTCCATACATATCCAACCTCATCACAATGTTCCCTTCTGCTTAAAAATGGGCCAAATTCATCTCCTCACCAGCCTACACCCTGTGCTTTCAACACTAATACATGAAGAACCAGAATATGCCTATACTGGTGGTGAAAAAAACTCTGCAATAATTCAGAGACACGAACTAGCACAAGGATCTGGAATGATAGCTTGGAAATGCTTCCCTAGGTCCTTGGAGGAGGAACCCATCACGTGGCTGCATCAAACATCCCTATCAACTCTCATTGATTTGATTGCTACCATTATTCAGGTGAAAAACTGCTCCATAAGCCTTCTCTAAGATGCACCATGACTGTAGACATCTTCAGAAAACTCCCACATATCTCCTTGACAGCCCACCTGTCCCTTCTTTGCAGGGGCTAGAATGCTAGTTTTTTTTTTTTTCCTCAAAAATATATTTTGAAGCACTGGAGTTAGCTGTGTTTGGTCTCTGCCTTTCAGCCATAAAATCAAGTAATCATGATTTCTTCTTTTTCAGCCTCAGTTACTTTATTAATGGTACAATTAGTAGGTATTAGGAAGAATTAAGTATCAATACTTGACATGTTAAATGAGATAAATGATTTTTATGGTAGCTAAAATTTATTAAGTATTCACGATATACCAGCACTATGCTGATTTTTTGTCATTGTGCCCCTGTGATAGACCTAAAGGTAAGTATAATACTATTACTTTTTCACTTTACAAATTGGGAAGTTAGGGTAGCATTCATACACAAAGGTGTCCCCAATGGGTTTCATACTTTGTATAACTCTCTTTCCTTGAGTGCAAGCAGATTCTGTGACTTACTAAAGGTGAAGGAAGTTTTCAGATATGATTAAGGTCCCAAATCATTTGACTTTGACTTTGATTTAATCAAAAGAGAAATCATCCTGGATGTGTCTGATCTAATCAAGTTAGTTCTATAAAAGAGTGCCAACTATTCAGCATATGAAGAAGACATGATATCTTCTTTACCAGAACTTAGGATATGAGATAGGAAGGCAGATTCTACAGAAAAGATTATAATTCAATACGATGTGCAGTACTTAAGCAGAGGTGCTGATTGGTTGTCTTGGGAACACAGGTATAGGAGCCACAACCTGCAAGGAGAATGCCAGGATTGAAGGAGGAATATAAATTCTCTGGGTAGGTTATGGAGAAAGAGGTTAAGGAATGGTACAGAGCCTCTAAAATGTACCACAATAGAGTCAAGCGGCTTAGATTGAGCAAGAAAAGTCAGAGAAATTCTCTTGCTGGCCTTGAAGAAGCAACATGCCATGAGTTCTACAGCTGCCAGGAAATGAATTCAGCCAACAACTTCAGGGAGCTTAGAAAAGGCTTCTTCCTTAGTCAAGCCTCTGATCTGAATGCAGCACAACCCATGCTTAACTGCAGCTTTCTAAGACCCTTAGCAGAAGAATTAGCTAACATGTACCCAAGCTCCTATCTCATAGAAACTATGAGAAAATAAATATGTTTTTGAAATCATTGTTTAAATCGAAGTAAAATTCACATAACATAAAGTTAGCCATTTTAAAACATACAATTCTGTGGCATTTGTACATTCCCCATGTTGTATAACCTTCATCACTATCTATTTCTAAAACATTTTCAACACCCCAAAAGGAAACTCTGTACCCATTAAACAGTCATTCTTCATCCACCTTCCCCCCCAGCTCCTAGTAGCCACTAACTTGTTTCTGTTTCTATAGATTTCCTTATTCTGGATATTTTATATAAATGGAATCATATAACAGGTGCCCTTTTTTGTCTGACTACTTTTGCTTGGCTTACTGTTTTTGAGGCTTACCTACATTGTAGCATGTACCAGTACTCTATTTTCTGTAGCTGAATAACATTGTATCATATGGATATAAAGCATTTGTTTATCCATTCATCCACCAATGACCATTTGAGCTGTTTCCACCTTTTAGCAATTATAACTAGTGCTGCTATGACTATTTGTACAGATATTTGTTTGAGTCCTTGCTATCCATTCTTTTGACTATTTTACTAGTAGAATTTTTGAGTTATATAGAAATTCTATGTTTATCATTTTGAGGAACTTCCAAACTGTAATAAATGTGTTTTAGGCCCCTTAGTTTGTGCCAGTTTGTTAGGCACTGATACAAAACAAATGCTCTGAGGAACAACACCACACACACAAACAAAATGAAATATGTACAAAAACAAAAGTAACTGGGAGATCAAGGATTTGATCTAAGAACTTGGGTGTTAGGACTTCAACATACGGATTGTTGGGTTGGTGACATAAATATTCAGACCATAGCAACAGGTGAACACTAAAACTTTTGGGTTTTATCTGTTGCAGTTAATGAACCATAAAAGAACATTTAGCAGGAAAAGCATCTACTTAGAATTTCATTTTAGATGGCTAAATTTGGTGGAAGAAAGACATAGCATATGAATAGGAAGATTTTTTTGGATAATTTTCTACTTTTTTGAATATGTAACATCACTAGGCCTCAGTGTCTTTTTCTCTAAAATTTCAGTGTATATTAATCCTTTCAACTCCATTTGCAGAGTCTTTATTTAAAGATCAGTTGTCGATGACACTTTTGACGTTTGTGTTTTTGTTTTTGACAGCTGTAATTATAATGCTGTAAGGCATTACTTTTATTATTCAATATCTTCCACCTTGATTTTCTCAGAATTATGCCTAGTCATTATTTACTGATGTCAGCATAACTGCATTTAATGAGTACTTAGTATTTGTTAGGAATCATAAGCTCTTTCTTGCGCTATTAGAACTAGTGCTTCTCCAACTTTAAGGTGCACGTAAATCATTTGTGGATCTTGTTAAAGTTGAGATTATAATTCAGAAGTTCTAGACTTGAGTCTGAAATTATGTGTTTCTAACTAGTTCCTATGTGATATTGATGATTCTGAACTGGAGACCATGGTTAGAGTAGTAAGCATGTAACCAATGTTGTTTTGTAAATAGGAAAACGGTATTAAGAGGTTAAAGATCAGAGAGCTAGGAAGTGGTTGAGTCAGGATCTGAACTCGGGTGTATCTTATCAATCAATGGAGTAGCCATTAAGATGCTGGATGATTCAGACATTAGAATCAACAAAGTGTATTTTGGGGAGGAGGCTGGCCTATCTTAAGTATTGCAACTTTATGGGGAAGAGGTAGGAGATAGTGTTGGGTATGTTGATTGCAACCTCGTTACAAAATTTTCGGAAAACTATGGAATAATGTTGAGCTGACATACTTTCTAAAGGTTGGCTTTGAGCTAAAGTTAATTAATGGAATGCCATGATGAACATTTAGAGCTAAGAATTAGTGTGCTATTCCATTGAGGTTGTTATAATAAAATACCTTAGATGGAGTATTTATAAATGGTAGAAATTTATTTCTCACAGTTCTGGATGCAGGGAAGTCCAAGACAGCACCAAAAGAGTTGTTGTCTAGTGAGGGTCTGTTCCGTGGATGGCATCTTCTGACAGTTTCCTTACATGAGTCATTAAAGTTCTTTTCAACCCTGTCACTACTTCAACAAATTGTATGTGTGTGTGTGTGTGCATGTACTTTGTGTGTGTAAAATGTGTATGCATTATGAACAAGCCCTTTCTAACTGTAGCTTAGAAGATACACAAATACTACAGCTTCTTTAAGGGCACTGTTCCCAGTCACAAGAGTAGAGCCTTCATGACCTATTTGCCTCCTCAAAGCCCCATCTCTTGATACTATTGTATTGGGAATTAAGTTTCAACATGAAACTTTAAAAGGCACATTTAAAACATAGCAATGAGTGACCTTATCTAAGTCTTAACGTCTGTTTTACATATAGGAACACTGAGGCCTATGAAGGAACTCTAAGGTGAAAATGTAAACCTGAGACGGAACAGGAGACATCTGGGCCTTACTCATGATGTCTAGTCCATTGTGGTGGCTCAGAAAGAGATTAAATGTGAAGACTTAAAATTGTTAGTACAATATACTGACTAGGATCTCTTCTAAAGACACAGACAAAAGCCACAGAGTATTTTCATATTCCTTACAATGTTATCCCTTTCCATATATGGATGTTTGGTTGTGCATGTTTGCATGTTGTCACTGTTTTAAAATCATGATTTCTTATTCTTAAAGTTAGGGAAACTGCCTAAAAATGACTTTGATAAAGCAGTCCTATATATTGACACATTTTCTGGATTAATCTTGGTGTGTGCTAAGGGAAATATTCTGCCAGGATATGAATGTATGTTGGGTTTGGGCAGGGGTAGTGACATTCTCCCTTTCACATGAAAATAGCCAATGTAGGTGGTGCAGACATTGGCAGATTTTACCACAGGGCCATTATTTCCAATTTAAGCTGTTCTCTGTCA
Source organism: Cheirogaleus major (assembly GCA_963574435.1). Taxonomy (NCBI): domain Eukaryota; kingdom Metazoa; phylum Chordata; class Mammalia; order Primates; family Cheirogaleidae; genus Cheirogaleus; species Cheirogaleus major. The sequence goes on along the minus strand of CAUYPO010051259.1, from coordinate 29,410 downwards.
CGCTTTTTTGGTTTGTTAATACACTCAAAGGGGAAATTGGCAAACTCACTGAGCGCTGGAGAATTCCAGGGTGAGTGTTAAGTGTTCATATTGCTTTTGAGTCAGAGGGGTCCCTGCAATCTCATCTGAAACCCCAATGCCAAACCAACACTGAGATTACCCTAGATACTCTACATAATTCAAGGCAGCCAAGCTGAAAGTGATTTGGAACATTTTCTAATTTATAGGATTTGCTACTCACTAAACCTGCAATCATTAGAGATCACTCTGGAGTCCATAGCTGTGCTGTGGAACACTAGAATGAGTAGTGTGACTTCCCGCTTTTATTTTCAGAAGCACTGTCAGAGCTAATCTTTAAGTAGAAAAAACACATGATTTCAATTAGTTTCTAGGGGCTAGCAACCTGGAAACTCATTTATTGGATACTTTGAAGTCTCAAATCGCTCTTATTCACCACAACCATGGAAGCTGAAGAAACCAGCAACTTTATCACAATTGTTTGTATTAATATATCTTCTGAGCTACAGTTAGGAAGAGTTTGCTCACAACACACAGGCACACACACACAATTTGTGGAAGGAGTGATAGGGTTCCAGGGCATATTAATGACGCTGACAATTTGCATTCAGGTATTTTGAGATACTTTTCCTTGTAGAATTATTTTTGATGTAGATTATTGGATGTAGAAAACAGGGATTCAATACAACTGTTATTGTGGGAGGTGAGCAATGACAAAGGGAAAAAGAGGACAAGAATACGCACCTGGGTCACATGCTTTTTCCATTCCTCATAGCCTACCCCCTTCTCTAGAAATAAGGGAGTATTTGAAGGAAACATGCTCAGTAAACTAGTACCGAGCAGCACTATTTAGAGCTATAGTTGAATCTCACCCATCTGTCTGCAATTGTGGGACGATGAAAGGTAGGAACTCAATATCCTGGTGTAATCACTCTAAAAATAGAGATGTGGGTGGGTATTGAGAATTCCACCAGTCTGCATTTTCTTCTAAATCTTTTCTCCTATGTATGGATTTTTCCTTTTGTCCATTGAGTCTTCTCCACATCACTTTCTTAGGTTAGCTCACTCACAATATTTTATGTTTGATGAACTGGTCACCTAGAATCAATTTGTCAGTATGTCAAGGATATACCTTGCTCTCTTATGATGAAAAATCATTATGATAATAAATTCCTTGCTTGGCCCTTAAAACTCACCTTTTCTGAACTTTCCCAGTAGATACTCACCCCATGGCTAAAGCTTAAGACCCCAGATGCAAACACTTCTCCAACCCATTATTCATTATTGCTCCCCACTTTTTTGTCACAGATCTTAGAAGACAAAGCCCTAGACCTGACACTTATTTGTCCAATTGTTCTCTCTCATTATTTAAAAAATTCTCCTTTGTGTGACCTTGGGAAAATCACTTTCTCTCTCTCTGAGTCTTACTGTGCCTTACCTATAAAGTGCAGGGAATTGAAATTGTTGCTCTCACAATCCTCTACATTTCTATCAAATTATAGTGCTAAGAAAGTAAGGATGGAATGTGACATGCATTACTGGTGGGTGGGTTGATATCAAACCGAGAAACAAAAATACCTTCAAATAGTCAATCTGGAGTTGATGAAATCAGGTGCATCCATAGTTCCATAATCAATAATCAAAAAATCATCAACCAAAATACACTACTGCCAAGCCTACTCCCTGCCCTGCCAATCTTTAGCATTTCCTTAGTATAAAAGCTGAGTGAGCCCCAGTTGCCTCTTTCATCTTTGATGCATGGTCATGCAGAAGATGTCTCTCTAGCAAGTACACAGTTACGGTCACTAAATATAAAGTTCTTTGGATCATTGAGAGGACACAGATAATTAATTCAGAAGAGCCTCCTGAGAGACCTGTGGATGAGGTAGAGGAACTTCTGTGATGTGCTTCAGAGGACTCTCATTGTCAAAGTGAAAAGCGGTGGAATCACAGGGATTTTTCAAAACTGCAGTTTGGTAAAGGAACCTAGTCTGCATCATAGTCATTAGCTTGTGACTCTGTGTCATTAATAATTATCAAACATTTTCAACATAAGCAACCCATAGAAATTAAAAGGCCAAATGTGGTTTATCGGCTTTACTTTCTCTTAGATCACTTACATTTGAAGCCTTGGATCTCTCCCCACCTCTTTCCCCCAATCAACCATAAAGCCCCAAACATTTTATCTCACAGATTCACACCCTTATTACAGGCCTACTGCCAGGACTTTTGTTGAGATATCACCAAGAACTTTCCTCTGTCTTGGCCTTCTTTACCTGTCATATGATGCTAGAATGATGTATCTAAAATCACATATCTGAAGTCACCCCTTGCCTAAAAACTTGTAATGCATATTTATGGTCTTTGCCTGGGTCTATTAAATGTTCCTTTAGTTTTATCTTTTCCTATATAATGATCTCCACATCGCTTATTGATATCTTCCTCTAGCCAAATATTTGAGAAACACCCTCTCATTATAAATGCCATGCATTTCCAAATCTCTTTGCCTCAATGCATATTGTTTTATAAGTATACAATGCCCTTTTTTTCATGCTTGGTAAATCTTTACATTTAAAAAGAATTCTCTGTCCTCTCTGTGAAAAGTATTATCAGGTTTGCAGGAACAACTGGATGCCTTTCTTCTGTAATCCAATAGTACCCTGTTCATTACCTGCTGTTACTTCCCATAATACTGGCTACTACAAGGGACTGTGAGGGAGAACCCTGCCTAATTCAACTTACAACTCCAGGGCTGTGCTGTGCCAAGAACATTTCAAGTACTAAATAAATAGTATAGAAAAAAAAGAAGTAGAGGGGGAAGGAATAGGAAAGAGCATTTACAAGAGCAGGAAGGATCCGCATGGTGGAATTTAAAGTAACAAAAGAGTAATACCCTGAGTTCTACATTGCCTTTGCTGAAGGGTGTTTAAGAGTATTGCCAGAAGTTACTTGTGTCTTATATTTAGGATCACTGGAGGATCAGAGCTTTGGAATGTTCTCTAAGCAGCTGGCAATTTACTTGTCCAAAATCATTTTAAACTTAGCTTCCTTTTCAACCATGCATGAGCATAGCTGACTTATCAAGGCACAGAAGATGCAGTAGGTACTGGCAACTGCATCAGAGGAAGTATCTACATGAACAAACATGGATGCAGATGCAGAGAGCTTGGATCAGGGAGATAGAGTGGAATATCATAGCCACAAGTAGCATTTTGCAGAGTGACTTAGAAAGAAAAAAAAGGTTTTGTAGAAAGCAGTTAATTAAAACTCAATAATCAAAGAGTATTCTTGTAACAAGGGCAGAGACAAAGGTTATTTAGAAACATACCTTCTTTAGCAAAGAGTGGACATCCTGGGACAAGCTAGATATGATGGAACATGCAGAAGAGGTCAACAACTTAACAGAACTGTTCCCATAGCTCCATTAGCCAATAGTCATCTCCAGGTCCTTAGACTGAAAAAGTGGAGGCTAAGATACGAAATTACACTTTGTCCAGTACAGATCATTGCATATTCTATGTAGAGTGAGGTGTACTTAGTTCTCTCTATATATCAATGGTTCTCAGTTGGAGGTAATTTGGCAATGACCCAACGCAACGTTTGACAGTGTCTGAAGACATTTTTGGGTCACAACTGGGGTTGGGGAGGGATAGTGATGCTACTGGCATCTAGTGGTTAGAAGCCAAAGATACCTCTAATCATCCTTCAATGCACAGGTCCATCCCGAAACAAAAGATCGTCTGGCCCAAAATGTCAATAGCACCAAGTTTGAGAAACCCTTTTATAGATTATTGACTTGAATATTCTCATAAATTCTTTTTCTAACTGGCTTTGATAAAAGTCAGTTAAAAGAAATAATAGAAAGAACAGACAAAAAAGCTAAATATGTTTATAGGTAGATACCCAGACCTGGTAGCTTTTACTGACTAGTGGCTTCTCGATCATGATACTTAAAGAAAGACAAACCAGATGAGTTCTCATCTCTTTCCTTCCTGCTTCCCACTGTCCTTGCTCCTGGATCACGATTTCCACTCACATATAGATGGGCTGCATTTTATGTGAGCAAGCAAGTAGAACACAGAGATAGCGAAGATGTGATTCGTGACATGAGGCAGAATCCCATATGTGGTGCATCTTGGCAGGAATGGGCTGCCTACTTGAGACAAAAGAATTCTCTAAAGCAGTATTACTATCTCTGTACTTTTCAGTTTTATGGAATCCAAGCTTGAAGGAGAATTGCACTGAGAGTTGGAGGATCGGAATTCACACTCTGGTCCTCAATTGACCTCTCTGTGCCTCAGTTACATGTTCAAAATGGATGATCAAGAATGTTCAGCTATCCTCCCCTCCCCCCCAAGCAACAGAATAATTTCTGAAAATGTCATCCAGTGTGGAAACTCAAAATATAAACCAGCTGAAACTGGTGTTTCTCAGGTAAAAGGAGTGGCTATTTCCTCTGTTCTTCCTGCTCAATCACCTGCCTTGAGGGTCTGAGAAACCCCTCTGGATCTGGAACAGACAAATCCCACTGGAAGTTCCTATCAGTAGAGCCAGGTGGCTATTCTCCTCCTCCCTTTTCAGTGCCATTGAACATTAATCACTTCTGCAGGTCATCAAATATTAATGAGCTTCCTTACTCTTCTAAGCAATATTCAAGGTGCTTCTAAAAGTGCAAAGATTGTACACAAAGAGTGGTTCTTGAACTGTAATGCCAATAAAAATTACCTGGGAGATTTGTTAAAAATGAAAATCCCCTGACTGGACCTCTAACGATTCAGATATACTAGCTGCAGTGGGAAATGTTGGCTGCTTCATCATCTAATTCCTGCTTCTTTTACCAACACCAACTATATTTTCTTTTAACAGACCAACCATACCCTCAGTCTTGCAGCTAGTCTGGGATTGACTCTGTACTTAATTTTATACTAGTTCCTGTGTGGATACACGCCTAGTTTGGAAAAATGCTGGCTAGCGTTGGTGGAAAATAGCTTGCTTTTTCACTCAAGACCCCCTGCCCCTTGAAATGGTACCTAGTTACCCCTATGAGGTCTGTAACTCTTTCATCCATTGTTGCTACATATGAGGAGTTGATCTAAGATAAAACCATGCACAGAGCTATCCATGTGCATTTGGGATAGACAATAATATATTGAAATATTCATGTTGAACATTTTAAGAATACATATATTTTGCAATGAGAGGTGTACCCACTTTCTCTTAATTTATTCTAAAGTAGATCTTATATTGCTAGCGTTTTATATTGGAGTAGATGGCAGAAAAAGCCACATATGTGCTGTGACTAAAACCCTCGAAATAGTTTATATTATGTTAGTGCTTGACACTATGCTTATGCTTATGTTGAAAAAATAGGTTTGTGCCTATCAAGTGTATTTTATTTTTCAACACATTATTATATGCATCAAAGTAGGATTCTGACTTAATGTTCAATACCAAGATTACATCCTTGAGTTCAATCTCATCTTATATCTCATTCTGAAGAATTTTTAAGCTTAATAAGACTCTGGATTCAGAGATCAACCATTCTATTAAAATGTAAAAGTATGAAATAATTGCATTTGCACATGATCCAATAATATTAAACTGACATCAGTATAATTGATACTTGTGTACAATTTTAAAACACTTGTGTAAGTGATAAGAAAATATCAAAATAAACCGAGACAATCTTGTTCAAGCATATTATAAAAATTGTGAAGAAAAGTATCTTTTCACTGCATTTTAACTAGCTCTGCTAAATCAACCAGATGTATTTCACATTTAATGATTTTAATTATAACATCTGAGAATCACTGGATATTCCCAATGAATTTATCCAAAAACAAGTTAACTTATTATATTTTTCTACTCTGTGCTAATGACTGTGAAGATAAATTTGAAAACTAGGTGTCATTGTACCACTGGCATAATATAAAATGCAGATATCTCCTGTATCACTCAGGATGTACTGTGCTTTGGAGAAAAAACATATTAAACAATAGATATGTATACATGAAATGGGCGATGCAATTAATAAGAGTTACCATTTGTTGACTGTTTTATGCATACAAGGCACTACTAGGATATATATCCAGCCACTATCTATAATGACTAGCCCTTACAATTATGTTTACAAGGCACAATTCATTGCAAGTTTTAAAGAACTAGGTTATAAACAAACTTTTCCTACATGATATGTAATTCAAGAAAAGCTTTACCAGGAAAGATTTGGCATACAGAAGTCTTAAGAAAGGTTGAATAATCCCTCTCTCTGTTTCTCTCTCTCTCTCTCTTTTTATTTGCTTTCTTGCCAAGTCTCTACAAAATCACTGTAAGGGCTCAGTGACTTGGGGGACATTTTTATGGCCCCTTAAAACTAGGTCTCACACCTCACCCCCATTGCCAAGATTTCCCAGAGATGTCCCTGAATATTCATTCCATCAAACAATGACTCCTAATTTCTTTTACCCATGCAAGCCCGGCAATGCAGCAAAAAGCTATTCTTCACTGTCACGCACATCACATAGACGAGACTCTGCTGGCAGTTCAAGATAAGTAATATCTGCTGGAAGAGAGTCAAAGATGTAAATCCTTTCTGTGCCTTATGTACTGCAGACTTGTTTAGCAAAAGACTGGATGCTGGAAAAGTAGATCTCCTCCAAATGACTTACAAACTTCAAAACCTCAGTGGTAGTGAGGAAGTGGAGAGGAGAGGGGAGGGCAAGGGGCAGAAGGGGAAACCCAGTAGGGCAGAGGAGAGGACATGATGACCATCTCCCTTGCTAGGAACAGTGTGAAGTAGGGGGTCTGGCAGCAAATTTAGAAGGTTTCAGTTCTCTTTGATGCCTCTATCTGGATATAGAACCTTGGATAAATCATTGAATTCTCTAGTCCTTGGTGTCCTCATTTATAAGATAGGAATCATTACCTATGATAATTATTTACTTCAGAGGGGAGGGTATTATGAGAGTACAATGATTTTACAGATGATACTGCAGCTCTGCCTCTGGCCACAGTTCTTCTCCAAATGATTCATTTCTTCTCCGTTCATATGAGAGTAGCAGGCTCTCCCAGGGAGATCCCTCTTATAGTATAAAAGGCAAAATATAAGTAGAATAGTAGTGTTAGCATTGTGAAGCTCAGTTTTATTATCTCTACCCAGGAGTTGGGAACAGGTAGCAGCCAGAATGGGTAGTGGTAAAATACACAGACTCTGTAATAAGACAGACCTCGGTTTGACATGGAACAAGCTATTTGCCTTGTTAAATCTCCTTGTGACTCATCTGCCGAATAAGAGTGATGATAACAATTGCCTCCTAGGGTTGTTGGAGTATTAAATGAGGTTATGCTTGGCCCCATGTCTGGCATGGAAATGCTCTCAAAGGTCGGTTGTTGTAAATCTTCCGTTATTTTTGCTGTTGTTATCCTTTTCTGTTATTGCCGGGCGTATCGCTCATTAGCTTTTACAGAATAAATGCATCTGTGTCACACTTATTCAGAAGATTTCATAGACTTGTTCACGTGAGAAACAGCACAATAGCATGTCAGCATATATGATTTGGTATTCCTGTCTTAGTAACTTTGTTTTTATTCCACACACTGTTTTGAGAACTTTATATATATAAATTGAAATTATATATACATATATATAATTTCAAAATATTACAGGAGTACAAATGTTTAGGTTACATATATTGCCTTTGCACCACTTGAGTCAGAGCTACACACAAGCCCACCCTCCAGACAACATGCACCGCACCCCTTAGGTGTGACTATATTGATCCCTTCCCTTCTTCCCCTCCCGCATGCCCAACACCTGATGAATGTTACTTCCCATATGTGCACATTAGTGTTCATCAATTAGTACCAATTTGATGGTGAGTATATGTGGTGCTTGTTTTTCCATTCTTGTGATACTTCACTTCAGAGAATGGGCTCCAGCTCTATCCAGGATAATATAAGAGGTGCTGGATTGTTTTTTGTGGCTAAGTAGTACTCGATGGTACACATATACCACTTTTTATTAATCCACTCATGTATTGATGGGCACTTGGGTTGTTTCCACATCTTTGCAATTGTGAATTGTGCTGCTATCAACATTTGAGTGCAGATGGCTTTTGGATAGAATGTCTTTTTTTCCTTAGAGTAGATGCCCGGTAGTGGTATTGCTGAATCAAATGGTAGTTCTACTTTTAGTTCTTTGAGATATCTCCATATTACTTTCCATAGAGGTTGTACTAATTTGCAGTCTCACCAGCAGTGCATGAGAGTTCCTATTTCTCCACATCCACACCAACGTTTGTTGTTTTGGGACTTTTTGATAAAAGCCATTCTCACTGGAGTTAAGTAATATCTCATTGTGGTTTTGATTTATATTTCCCTGAAGATTAGAGATGTTGAGCATTTTTTCATGTTTCTTGGCCATTAGTATATCTTCTTTCGAAAATCTTTGTTCATGTCCTTTGCCCACTTTTTAATGGGGTTGTTTGATTTTTTCTTGCAGAATTTCCTGAGTTCTTTATAGATTCTAGTTACCATCCCTTTATCGGATGTGTAGCATGCAAATATTTTCTCCATTTCGTACGTTGTCTGTTTGCTCTAGTGATAGTTTCTTTGGCTGTGCAGAAGCCTTTTAATTTGATCAGGTCACATTTATTTATTTTTGTTGATGTTGTGATTGCTTTTTCAGTATTCTTCATAAATTCTTTGCCTAGGCCAATGTCTATAACAGTTTTTCAAATGTTTGCTTCTAAAATTCTTATGGTTTCATGCCTTAGGTTTAAGTCTGTTATCCATCGTGAGTTGATTTTTGTAAGAGGTGAGGGGTGTGGATCCTGTTTCAGTTTTCTACATGTGGCTATCCAATTTTCCCAGCACTATTGGGGCTCATATCTGGAAGTCCATTTTTTGTTTCCTGTTTGTGGTATCCTAATTCATATGGGCCCTCTCAAAAGAGAGCCACACGAGTATTTCATGGCTTAGTTTCAGCTATTCTAGAGAATAATTACAGATTACTTTGAGGTGTCTTGTCCATATTCATCCAGACCTTATAAAATGAAATCTTATATATGCTACCCAGTCTGTATTTTAAATTAGGCAATTGACCCCAAATATACACATAAAATATGGTGGTGTATTATGGACAGAGAGATAGAAACATGTCTTTACTTACTTAGATCAGGGCTCTGCAGATTAAGAGAACGCGTTCGTGTTCCCAGAGTGTGGACTCTCCCTCTATGAGGTGCCTGGAGCAGAGGACACAGAGCACTGCTTTGGAAGAAGCCGAGGAGCTCTGGTGTAAGTCATATTGATTCCTTGCTGACTGCCCTTTGTCCCTGCTTTTCATTTAATCTCTATTGCATTCAAGACTACCCCTAAAAGGACATAAATTGGTTCTTAGGTCCCAAACATCTCAGATATTAGAATGGCTTATGGTCCTCCATATGGCCACAGTACATAAACCAATATCTATGCAGTATTACAATTTCCTGGGAGGCGGTTTTGGTTAGGGAAACAAAGAATGTCTAAAAATGTTCCTTACGGAGTTAATAAAATTAGGTTGAAAAACACTGCTCTAGGGCTAATGATGTCCCCAAAATGACTCATTTGTGTTGTCTTATCCAAACACGAGCTTTGGAAACAACTGAAAGGCCAATATGAACCTTTTATGAACTGAATTGTGCCCCCCACAATTCCTATGTTAAAGCCCTCATCTTCAGTACCTTAGAATGTGACTGTGGACAAAAGGGCCCATGTAGAGGTAATTGAGGTTAAATGAGGTCATACGGGTGGAGGCCTAATTCAGTATGGTTGGTGTTTTTATAAGAGGAAGAGATACCAAGGATGTGTGTGCACAGAGCAAAGGCCACGTGAGGACGCAGTGAGAAAGCAGCCATCTGTGAGACAAGAAGGGGGGCCTCAGGAGAAAGAAAAAGTACTGGCACTTTGATCTTAGACTTCTGGACTCCAGAATGAAAGAATAAGTTTCTGTTGTTTAAACCACCTGGTCTGTCATATTTTGTTACAGTAGCCCTAGCAAAATAATACAGGACAAAAATCAGTTTTATGTCATAAAACTTACAGTATTATCCATCATCAGAAACTGGACTTTATAATATTGAAACCCAGAAGTCATTAGACTTAACCACTCAGTTACAAGAAGTGATGTAAAACTTCAAACCTTCCCAGGTGAGGGCCTAAGCCTGTAGAAATTTTGCAAGGCACAAAAGAACAGAGTCCATTCTACGTGACTGGGACTGAGATGGATTTCAGGAGGTATTTGGCAAAAGTGACTAGGCTATGTATGCCCCATTTCTCTGTCTAAACTCATCAATCAAACTAAGTAGCTCCTTTACTCTTGGGAAGCATTGAATGAGGAGTAGAAAGAGGCCAGATATGTGAAATTGCTGGAGCTCCCTCTTCATGGAAGAAACATCTGGACAGTGATCCTCTCCACCACCCGTCTTGCACCGATCACAGGGGCAGAGCTCATTAGTATTCTCTAAAGCAATCTGTAATGAAGGAGCTCAAACACTGCCGTGTCACGAGGAATTAGCTCTTTTGTTCTTTTTGCCTTTTTGGCTCATAGTAAGTATCCAAGTATAAGACTAGGTCATAAACTAAAAATCAGCTAATTCCAAAATTCAAAACAAGAGTGAGCGAATTAATAATAATAGTAGCTAAGACGTATTGCACATTTGCTATAAGTCAGATGGCATTCTACGGACTATTCATTTATATGTATTCTCTAACACAATTCACACTATGACAGGTACTATTGTTATTCATATTTTTGACAGAAGGAAACTGAGACTCAAAGAGATTAATTAACTTTCTGATGCTCATTTAACTAGTGTATAAGGAAGCTTGAATGAATAAACCTAGAAGCAGAGAATTATAGTGGGATATTTTATCTTTTATATTTTTGAGTGGCTGTAGTTTGACTTTTCCTGGATAAGATTCTTCAGTGTCTATGGCTAGAGTATAACAGTCATCATCAAGGCCAACCAGGATACCAGGAGCTGGGGAAGAGAAAAAGAGTAAAATAATAATTTTTAAAAATTGGGGGAAACTCTATAAAATTGCTGAATTGAAGGGATCAGAGGTAAATATTAACATGGGACTTGGAAGGCAAAGATCTTAGGCCTGGAAGAAGATGAGAGAAACCATTGTATAAAGGCATGAGAGGATAGCTCATCAAGGTGATTGTTTAGAATTGGGGTTAATGATCATAACTCATTTTATTGACCTTTAAGGATGGCAGATGAAGGAGCCTGACCAGAGAGTCGGAGGCTAAATAGAAGTGAAAGGGTCTAATGGAAATCTAAAAATCACAACAAAAGCAAAAGAGTGCAATGAAATTTTATTGGGAATCATGGTACTGCTCCAACACAGAAAAAACCTCAATGTACCCAGGGTAGCTTCATAACACCAGGCAATTTGACCTGAAAAAATGAATGTGCAGATTTTCATAGTAATTTACATTTTCAACTCATAACCATCCTATGAATTGCAAAGAATAGATGTTATTAATCTCAGTTCACAAGAGATGAAACTGACGACCAGCCACAAGTAAGAGTGTCACATAGTCTGTGACCCAAGATTCCTTCCTCTCATGAGATATACAATATACATTAGGCCAAACCCCTGACACTTGAGCAGCTCATGACCCAGTGATATTTGTGAAAAGACATTTGGGCCATGCAGCAGCAGCTATGATGTATCATTTTCAGATGTTTGCAGAACATCATGGCAGCATCTTTTGAGAGGCTGCTAGAGAACCAGGCTTTCTGGATTCCACTCTTCCTGCACTTCCCTTTGTGGGAAAGGAAGAATGCCACCCATGCCATGGAAGACTTTGGCAACGTAAATGTGTAGCTTTTGAATTTTAAACCTATAATAATGTTCTCAGATGTGTCTTTTTAATGGGTCCTTATGTCTCAGAGCTGCATAGGGACCAAGAACAAAAAGGCAGACTCTACCCTGGAAAATATGTCCATAGCATTAACTTTGCTGTCTCTTCCTATCACCCCCATAGCAGGAATATGGGGAGATAGGGGGAAGGGAGGGAATAAAGGAAGTGTAGAAGAGAGGAAGAGGTAGAAACACAGATACACACGCACACACACACACACACACACCACATACACACGGGAGTGTGTGGGGGGGAGAGAGAGAGAGACAGAGAAAGAAAGAGGGCACTCAAGAATGCTAGCAGGTCATTAAGGTTCACGGCCAGAGAATGGATAGATTATGAGTGCTTCAGTAGGAATTCTAAGGGAGAGAATATCTAAGAAGCATCTTTTTGGTGAGTTGCTTTTCATCCCCTCAATTAAGGATAGACTGGCGTGCAGTATCAGTAGACCATTTGGCCTGAAATTCCATCTATAAGAAAGGCCCCCAGACCAGAGAGTCCTGCCTTTCCTCGTCAGCTGACCCATTCATTGCGGAACATCTTTCCACAATGGTTACTAGATAAATCACTGAACTATTCTGGACTCCCCACAGTTACAGGTGATTTAACTTATTATTACAGCTACTTTCTTCACTGCCCAATGGAATTCTGCAATTACTTACCCACTATTTGGGATTATACTATCTCTTTCATCACTTTAGGAAGTTCACAGATATTTTGAACGAATATGAATGCATGCATATATTTTCTACTTATAATCATAACTGATAAGAATTAAAATTCACCCCAACCCCCCAAAAATGCAATATTTTCAAGGCCTTCTTGAATTAGGAGCAGAGAATTAAAATATTATTCATGAAAATGGATTGAGATTTCTCCCCCACAAAGCTTTTCTGTCTCATCAATCAAACCTGGAAAAGAGACAATCTATATTTTTCTAGCTAAGATGAAATTCTTAGACTTTCCCACATATGATTTTTTTTTCCAAACAATTTGAGGAGGGAACAGATTCACATTCAATACACCTCTGCTGTCATTCTGTTTTCCCATTTATATGAGTAACTTAGTCTGTTTTTTTTTTCTTCCTCTTTTTCAGTTAAATTTCCTTTGGATGTAATAACCTTTTCTCTCCTCACTACCCCACCAATCCATACCAAATACTTTCTGCACAGAGCTGTTCATTTTCAACGTCCCTGTGAAAGTTTAAATGTCGCATTTGCATTTCACTCAATGTTTAACATACAAGAAGCTGGAAATGAAACAGAACCAGAGGAGAGGGCCTTTCAGTGAATGGAAAAATGTAGTAAATTCAGTGTTCTGACCCCAATTATGGGTGTTCAACCTCACAAGGCCCCTTTCATTTGTCCTGCTCAGCGGGCAGCACCGACACGATTTTGCCAACAAATCCCACACTCAGCTTTCTCTGTCCCCATCTGAGTTTCTGCCTGCCAAGTGATCCCAGTGCTGAGACAGTTGCTTTCAGACTGTCTCCGTATTCTCTAAGATGAGGCCCTGTAGCAAAACAAAACCTAAATCTTTGGAGTGTTTGGATCGACTGAGAACCATTTCCATCAGTTGCCAAAAGCCGGTACATTGCCGATGGATAGGGTAGCAGTTTTTCATCCTTCTCATGGGATTAGCAAGATTATTTGTCATTGAAAATAACCAGCAGGCATTGAGAATAAAACAGATTGCTCCATGAAAAAAACCTTTAAAATAAGGTGTCTTTGGAGCCAGATACAACTAGGTTCAAATATTGTATCTGTCACTTGGGGATTAGATGACTTGGATGACTTTGGGACATAGCTTTTCTGAGCCTCAGGTTTTTTGGGCCTGTAGAATGGGAGCAGTGACATCTGCCAATGACTTTGTTGAAAGGATTAAATGATAGGGCATATACAAATTTTCCTTAAACTGCATTGGGCAGTTACTAAGCATTCAATCTATTGTTATTTTAAGTGATATTATTTAAAAATATTATTAAATAATGCATTTTTCTCTCTGTTGACCTCTGTCTCTACTACAAGAGACACTCAAATGAATATCCTGTTCTTTGGAAATGCCAACTTTGCAGAACATGTGAACCCTTAAATGGACTGTTAGGCTCAACAAAACTCAGAGTACAGTGAATGCATTATGTCAACAAGTATTGATTGGAAGCCTATTCTAGGCCTCATATTGTTCTACATAATGAGTATTTGGTAATGAACAAGGCAGATGAATTTTCTATTGCTTACATTTTAGTGGAAGAAGACAAAGAATAATAAGTAATGAACTTCAAGATCAAAAAAGGTAATTGTGTACAATAGAATGTGTTAGAAAAAAAGTAAAACAGAAGCATGCAACTGTTAGGGGAGAATAATTTGGATTGTGGAGTCAGGGACAGGAGCAGTTCGTGCTAAGATGATTTTAAGTTTATTCCTGAATTTCAAGCAAGATTTAGTCATAGGCAGAGTTGACATGGGAAGAAAGGGTATTCCAAACAGAAGGGTTAAGCAAGGAAAGCTACTAAACTAGCTCTAGAAAGAAGGCCCAGGAGTCTGAGTCCTAATGACTTGGGCAAAAAAGAAAGGGTTTTGAGTGGTAAAGAGGAGTAGCAGGCAGAGCAGTACTGTGTCAGTCTTTCTAGGCCACAGTTTTTGTGTTTTGTATTATACTTAGAAAACTGGGGAAATGGTGCTGAGTCAACTCTTACTGATGTCCTGTTGTGCCATGATGATGGCTTGGACCATGTGATGTCCAGTAGCACAGATGGGGAGTAGTGGATAGATCCTAATGATACATTTTGGAACTAGGGCTGGTAGGCTTTGTTGCATGGATGTGAGAGATGAGTGAGAAAGAGGAAGACTGAATTGGTCCTAAATCATTTGTAGCCACAAACAGAGGCAGATGAGAAATTTTCAGAAAAATAATAAATCTCAGGAATTATAAAATTATATGTGAGTATGGAATCAGAATTTTGGGACTTAAATACCAACTATTCAACTTACTACGTGACCACAGGCAAACAATGAAATGTCTCAACTTCTGTCTTCTATAAAATGGGGATAATAAAACTACATTTACTTATTTTAAGAGTGAAATAAAATAGTTTCTTTAATTTTATAGTAATAGTTTGTTGAATGTGTAATACATATAATACACTGTGCTAACTACTTTCAGTTTATTTAATCTTTTATTTATTTATTTATTTTACCTTCTAAGTAATGAGAAATATTTCATCTTTCTTTAAAACAACAACATCAGCTAAAGGATATTACTGGTCCCTCTTTACAGATGATGAAATTTAGGCACAGAGAGAGCAAAAATCTACCCATGGTTAAGTACTTACATCCAGGCTTGGTTCCCATGTATTTTTGAATCTGGCATCTGTGACATTAACCATGACCTAAAATGCCTCTTGGTAAGTTCTATAAGGGCAATAAAAGTTTATAGATGCAAATCATCTTTAATATTGTTAATAGGAATAAGAAAAAGGAAGGAAGTAGTTTAATAGGAACAATTTCAAAAAATCACAAGAGAAAGGACAAATGAGTATGTCTGGCTACTATGTGATAGGAAAACAACCTGGAATGAAATTATGTGATAAGTTATCTTAAGCCTTTCAATAAGAAAGAAAAGATTTAGTTTGAAATCAGTCACAGTATCTGATACTTATTTGCTATTTCTTACAGCACCTATTACCTAGTAATAGGCCCCTAAATAGGTGTTTGATAATCTCCTACAGAATACATGAATAGATCTTTTGGACAACAGTACAAATTTCCAAAGAGAAAAACATTGCTTTTTTTTTCTTGTCTTATTTTGCCTTCTCTCAGAGTGTTTAGAATAGTAGAGGTTCATTGAGTTTATTATTTATTAAATAAAATAAGCTCTTACTATTAGGCACTAATGAGAAGGAACATGAGCACAGATGGTTCCAAAGTGCCAATAAGTCAATGACTATTTTCATCACTATCTTGAGGCAAAGGAATAATCAAATTCTTGGAGCCTGGGGTTGAAATCTTGTCTGATAAAGAGTTTATTATTTTCTTTTTGTAGTTGGTTGGTTTTCATTTCCTAATTGGTTAAGCTTTTGTTTAAAAAACTAAGATCCCTAGAGCACATGGAATTTTGAAGGTTTCACAATTTACATAATGGATTTTATGTACAGACACATTTCACATTCTATCACATTGCTGAACTTTGAAATGGTATATACCCCAGAGATACCAGGATATTACACGGGAGAGTTAGAAAATAAAGTCCAGCCACCGCTCTCCTTGCCTTCCCTCTGCCCCAACTAGGTTGCATTTTCCTAGCATATGACCTCATTATATATTTTATTTTCTCTGCACTAGTACTTTTCACTATTTGAATCTTCCTTATTATTTATTTACTTATTTATATCTAACAGTTGTCTCTCTTCTGCTTTATATATTCCAGGAGTACAGGAAGTACAGTGTGCTTAACTACAAATCAACCTCACCTGGAACAGTGTCTGAGGTAACACGTGCTTGTTAAATAAATGAGAGATGTCCATGCCACTGGGCCTTTACACATATTTTCCTGCCAGAGGAGAGTCTGATTCTTAAACAACACAAATGAAAACATATAAATTGATATATGTGGGTGGGGAATATGTAGCAGCTATGTATTGCAGCACATTACCCTAGAATCTAGAGTTTTAAGTTAACAATAAGGTTAGTCTGGTGGTTCCGGCTGTGGGTTGTAGTCAACTGGGGGCTGGAGATAGAACAGCAAGGGATTGGAGTAGATGGCAGCTGGCTGGTCTGTCTGTCTGTTCATGTCATCTCAGGTATTCTCCCAGATATATACCTCAGTATATCAGAGGCATACTAAGATATATCTCAGTGTGGGCTAGTTTGGGCTTCCTCACAGTGTCATGGCCTCAGGGCTGTCAGAGTGATTGCAGGGTGGCTCATTTCTATAGTCCCAGTCTTCTAGAAAAACAAGCAGAAGCTGCATCACATAGGACCAACACTTGGAAGTCACTTCCACCATATTCAGGTAATTGGCTATTTACTAAGATCCGTCAGAGTCAAAGGGAAATGTTATGGTCCCCAACTTTTAATAGGAAGAGTGTCAAAGAATTTATGGGCATCTTTGAAAGTTACCACAGTGGGTTATAGAAAGTAAAAATTATCTTTTGGGTACTTTTCTGAACTCCTTATGATTGCCTTTCTTTTTCTATTTCCCCATATAACTCTTCAGCCTACTACGCCAGGAGACAACAGTATGTGTGCTGGTAGAAAAGACATCATTCGTCAAACAAAAATTACCTATTCCTAGAGCAGGAGGGAGGCCAATTTCTTTGGGCCTCTATATGACGAGAGGAGAGAGAATTTGGAAATATGCTTGATGACTTACTTCCTTTCTACTTTTTCTTCCACAAACCCTTAGGCTGGAGGCTCCATCAGGCTGGGTTATTTCAGAGGAGAATGCAAATGAGCAGAGTTGTAGGAGCTGGTAAAAGGGGAAAGCCTCTGTGGGGATCCCATGGTGAGTGGGAGAAGACAGATGTGTTAGCAGCTGTTCAGCTAGATAATGAGTCAGCCCCCAGTGCACGTGGGTAATTGACGAGGCAGCTAATCCATTCACAGACAATCAAGAATTGACCATATGCCTACAGTGTGTAGGCAGCTCATATGGAAAGAACAGGAATTTGACTATTACCTTCAAACAACAACACTCATTATACAGATAATAATAATGGCCCATTAACACAAGTAACATTTGTGGTTTTGAAAGCCTTATCATGAGCTCCCTTTAATTTGCTCTCTTATGAAATAGGCAAGATAGGTCTCTCTACTTCCATTTTTCTTTTCTTTTCTCTTCTCTCTCTCTCTCTCTCTTTTTTGAGATAAGGAACCATAAAAAGGAAGAAGAGGAAGAAGAAAAGAAGAGACTAACATTTACTACTCACTAACTCTGTTTTAGGCACTAATACTTGCCCAGAAATACAGAAATAATTGGCATTTTAAGTAGCAGGCCAATCTTCATGGAGTGTAATATTAATTATCTAATGCAAATAATAAAACATGCCTTTTGCTTGTAAATATCCTTTTTTTTTTACTTTGTACATCTGCAACTCACAAAAATATGTTAAATTCACAGAATCAACATCTTCACTTTTCCTTAGGCATGATTTTTATTTTGTGATTATCTAACGGTGCATTTGCATATTAAACGCACAATTTCCTCAATACCATCAAGCATGCATGTGAAAAATTCAGATTCCCAGAATCCTTAGAAATTCTGATTTGATTAATTTTGAGCAATACCAGAGATCTTCGCATTTAAACTGGCTTTCTGCCTCTGGAGCTCTGAGAAACATTTTGGGAAACATTCTATGGCAGTGGTTCTCAGACTAGGATAATTTTGCCCTCACCCCCAGGGGGCAACCTTTGACTATGTCTGAAGATATTTTTGGTTGTCACAACTAAGGGTTAGGTGCAGCTTGTATCTAGTGGGTAGAGGTCAGAAATGCTGGTAAACATCCTACTATGCATAGGAAAGTTTCCCAAAGTGGCTCAAATCTAGCCCAAAGTGTCCATAGTACTGAAGTTAAATATAAATGTGTTTTAGACAGACGATAAAAACCAGCCAAGTGGAGATACAGTGGTTTAATAACTATTCCATGAAATATAAACATAAATGCATTTATGTCATTTATATCATATATTAATAAATATATTTATATAATATATAGTGAAATATTTCCTTGTACATGTACAAATAACATCTCTTTTCATACTAAATAATGCAAACTTACCTAACTTCCTTTTTTCAGTGAAAGCCAGGGGAAACATATTAAAAATTTAGCTGCACCTCAAAATGCTTTATTTTGGAGAATTTCAGCTACAGGACAGAAAATGAAAGATGTTCCCTATATTAGAGATGATTTTGAATTTTTGTAGTAAGATTGCACAACCAATCCCAGATTCAGTCCCTCGATCTGTATATACAAATTGGATAATAAATATGTAAAATTTAGAAGTTGTGAAATGTGTCTTCAATATATTTAAAAAAATCATGTATTTGGAAAAGTTCAACTGTGAAGTGTACCCATATGAATGTCACAGATTATTGCCTTTTTAACTTCTACTAGCTGGGGCTATAGCCTGCTACATATAAATATTCTAAAATTTGCCCATTTCTTCTTATTTGTTGTGGAAAGGTAGAGGCTGGGAAGAAAGAGAAGAATGGAGGATTTTGAAGAATGGGACTTCCTATGAAGTCAAATGAGGACATTACTTATTTAGAAGAGGAAGATGAAAATCAGATGCATTGTCTCAATGCTGATTTGTTTTTCAACTATTACCTTACTTGCCATCATCCAGTTTTTTCTATTGTCTGGGATACCCAGATCACATACATCAGCTAGACAGCCTCTTTGTATAACTCTCTTAAACAGTGGCATTTATTCCAGTTACCAGGCTGGTACACGCAAACTTTATTCTAACAAATTATGGCTATTCTAGTTATACTAGCATTCAGGCCCTACGAAATTCATACAAATGGACAACTCCGAGGTTACTTTGAAGCTTGTTTATTTCAATGATCAATTTAATCATTCATTCAGCAATTATTTATTGAGTGAGCTGTAAGCACTGGATTTCTTCTAGATGCTATCAATAAAGAGTGAATTACAGGGCAAAGTTTTGACCTTCCTTGGGCTTATTAGCTTATTAGACAAATAGACAAAACTGTATATATTTTTATAAAGGAAAATGCAGCAGGATAATGAGATACTATGAAGCCGAAAAGTGGCTCTTTTCTGTAGTGGTCAAAGAGGCCCCAACTGAAAAGATTATTTTTGTGTAGAAACCTATTTTGTCATGATTCTTGATTATTCCCACTCTTTTACGCTTTTGGAATGACACATTTCCCATATTCCAAAAGTTCCCTAATGTATCTAATTTGACAAATACAGAAGAAATCTAGAGAAGGCCTTTGGAACTGCAATAAGAAATTCAAGAGTAGGGCTGGGCACGGTGGCTCATGCCTGTAATTCTAGAACTCTGGAAGGCCGAGGCGGGAGGATCATTTGAGTTCAGGAGTTCGAGACCAGCCTGAGCATGAGCGAGATCCCGTCTCTACTAAAAAATAAAAGAAATTAGCTGGACAACTAAAAATATATAGAAAAAATTGCCGGGCATGGTGGCACGTGTCTGTAGTCTCAGCTACTTGGGAGGAGGCTGAGGTAGGATTGCTTGAGCCCAGAAGTTTGAGGTTGCTGTGAGCTAGGCTGATGCCATGACACTGTAGCCTGGGCAACAGAGTGAGACTCTGTCGAAAAGAAGGAAGGAATGAAGGAAGGAAGGAAGGAAGGAAGGGAGGAAGGAAGGAAAGAAGGAAAGAAAGAAAGAAAAGAAATTCAAGAGTAGATGGCTAATTCAGGACAGGTGAGACCCTAATGCTGCTTTCTAATAAGAATACATTTGTATCTGTCTACTCATCTTGAAGAAGCCAGGCTCTGATTATGCTATGCAGTCTGTACAAGCAAGTAAGTTCAATTATCTTGAATTAGTATTCAAATCATGATTCGGTGAGATGGAAATTTAGCATTTAGAAAAATGAGCTAACGTGAAATCTTGACTCTATCACTGTGTAAATTTTGGCATGTCTTCCTAAATTCTATATTATTCACTTATAAAAGGAAGTTAATATCGATGGTGCTCATCCCTTCTTTAGCCCCAAACATCATTTCAGACAGTTGAGTTACTTTTTATAAAATGCACAGTCATTGCTATCTATAATGTTACATACCCATGAATTTACTTCCACCCTCCTGCCTTTGATTCTCAGTCTTTTTTGCTATAAATATTATTTATAAACTGTGGTTTGTCAAAATTTTTACCTCCAGTATGGATCCCTCATGTGAGCTGTTGACCCATGTATGAGTAGATGTGTGTGGGTTTATAAATGTAAAAATATCTCCTTGGCATCTGCTCTTGCATTTCTTACAGTTATGTCAAGTTTAACATGTTCAAAGCAGAACCACTTCATCTTTACCACAAATTTGACTTCCTTAAATTTGTCATTTTTAGTAATGTATTGATGTATGCTCCAAGTGCTTCTCTGCACTTGAGATCCTCATTTAGTCTTCAAATACCCAAAGCCCAAATTACCATTAATATCATGGGGACTATTGCAGTAAACTCACATCCAGAAGACTCACTGCCATTCTTTCTTTCTTTCAATCCAATATTGTATATGGAAGATGAATCATCTTAAAATAAAAACAAGGTTTGCTAATCCTTTGCCACTGGTTTTAGAATTAAATTCAGAATTTTTCATATGATCTCACTAACCTGTATCTAGTCCACATTATCTACATTCTCATTTTCTGCATCTCTTCTTGCTGTTCATCATCCTTCAAATGGTCTGTATCTCAGGCATTTCACACCTGCTATGTCCTCTGTACAGAATATTTTCCTCCTTCTAGCTTGTTGTGACACAGCTAATTCTTCTTCAGATTAATTGCTTTTTTCCCAGGGAGGTTTTCTCTGCTACCCCCATTTACCTCTAGTTTAGCTTAAATTCTGTGGTTATAGAACTTTTTATGTCTTTTACATAGCTTGCCATGGATATAATTTGTTATATATGTGAAATTCATATTAATGTTTGTTTCTCCCATGAGAACATACTATCACTATAAAGAGAAAATAGGTATGTTTTGTTCACTGTTCTATTGCACACCAAGCACACTGGCTGGCATATTATGTGGTTCAATAAATATTTTTGATTGAACAAATGCATAGTAAGTCCTTACTAGGTCTAGCCATCTTCATTATTATTTTGAGTAACCATGATGTCTCATATATTAAAAGGAAATTTTATCTAAAATAGTATGCTTTTAAAGCAGTTTCACTACATTACAATGATCTCAAATCATTCTAAATCTTGTTGTAAATAAGTGATCATATAATTGCCTCTTTCATCCATCAAGCATGTTTTGAGTCCTACTAAGTTGCAAGCATTGTGTTAGTTCCAAAACATTCAAGCCCAGGAGAACATTGCTATGGCCCTGGCTTGAAACTATGTTAAATACCAAGTATGTTAAATTTGCAGTGTTAACATGTATCAATCAAAGACTTCCTCTAAAGTAGGCAGTCATCATAAAAAGAAAAGGTGTTTGCAAAGAAGATATTTCTAGCAGAATAAAAAGTACTTTCTCAGTGCAATATTTCTAACAATTCAAGGGCAAATCTGAGGGTTGTAGAAACCTCTTGCAGCCAAGAGAGCAAGAAAAAGGTCACTAAGTTATTTTAATTAAAGCAATTCATTTTAGGACAAAGGGACAAATTCTGTGGAAAATAGAGCTCCCAGATTTCAACTCTGCTGTAAGTGGTAGACTCCACCTCAGACTGAGAAGGGGCAATTCATATTCTAAGCTGAAAGCAAATAACTTTAATTAAGCCTGGCTCGTGGGACCAATCTTGGGAGACTTTTTAATAAAAGAGATCACATGAATGAGGAAAATTTTATTCACAACCTCACTAGGCTATTTCGGCCCTTCTTTTTGAACTGCCTTTGACAGTGTCTTCAACATATTTGAGGATGAAAATAGATGAAAGAAAAGCAATTCTGACCTGTGGTGTGAAATTTATGAAATAAGAATTGGTGATGGTATTATGGACACTTCATTGGCAATATTCAAGATTCAGAACAAGGGGACGTAAAAGTTGTGCAGTCTATAATAATTTCCTATGTGAGAATCATTTTCAATCCTCCTTTAATTGCAACAAATCAACTCAATAAACAGGTATTGAGTATTTATCACGTGCCGGGCGCTGTTCTAGATTGTGCAATTGGAATAAAATGCAAAACAGAATAAAATTATGGAGTGTATATATTTTCTAGAATGACATAAAACTTTTAAAAGAATACATTTCTATTTATTATATTACATTAGAACATATAATATATCAGATGCATTTCAAATGGTATAAAGTAAAATACAATGTGAATAAAAATCATTAAAATTACAGATGAAGGGAACAAAGCATGTTGGGATGGGTGGATGTTTCAGAAAGACCCTCTAATAAATCATTTCATGGTGACTATACCTCTGAATTTGTGGTAGTCAGAAATTTCTAAGTGCTGAGAGTTCCTTTCCTGTCTTAAGCTTAACTCTTAGATTGATCTGTTAATCTTTCTCTCAGCTCACATTTTTACAAGGCATATATTTCCAAGAGATTTAATTGGGGCTAGAGACACAATCCACTGTTGCATCTGGGCCAGAGTAACACAAATATGATCCAATGTTTGTTTCTTTGAAATGTTATTCTCAATAACTAAGCAACAGACTAGCAACAGAACCAACAAGAAAGTCATCCTGAATATATACAGCTATTCAATAGAAATATTAAGATATAACATTCTCTATGTTGTTAGAATGCAGAGAGACTTACCTATGTAGCAATATTATACTTTCATTATCAAGATACCTCAGCATATAATTTAAAGCTACACGTGGAGGTTCACTAGAGTTCCCTGAAAACAAATAAATACACATGTGCACACACGCAACACACAGCACTCTCTTTTTGTCGTTAAAAGATATATGATTATGAACAGTGGAAAAACACTGGACTTTAAGATAGGGAATCAAGGGTCAAATCCTGATCTGCCAGTGATAAGCTAGTGACTTTTACACGCATGCTTTTCTCCTCTGTCAAATGGGAATATCGATACCTGCCTCAGGGATTTGTGAAAGAATTACATTACTTTGAAACTTTCTCCAAAACTTCAGCAACTAAATAAATGTTAGTAGAATTGCAGTGTGGCTGGTGAGTCTAATTTTTAAAATACCATGACCAGTTAAGAGTAAAGTGTTAGAAATTGCATCCCTAACTTCAAGAACGAAAGACAAAAAGGCATTAGAAGCATCAAGTTAGAACTATTTTTTCATGATTATTCATCAATCAATAAGAAAGAGAGATGGAAGAGAGAAGTTTCTGAGGACTCCAAACTTTTTGTTTCTTTGTTTGCTTTTCTTATTTACTTGTTTTAAAACTAAATCCCATGTTACTAAGATAAGAGGTTAGGAAGAAAAAATGTCTGGTTAAATTGTATGCTATAGTAAATTTTTTTATTTGAAAAAGCACAATTGATTTGGTTTCTTACTAATCATCACCTATGTCAACAACTTATAAAGCATAAATTATAATTTTCATGTGTCAACATTAAAACTATAAAAATCTTGTTAACAGCTAGCATAGTTGTCTCTTAAAATGTTAGCCTGCTGGATAAATATGTACTTAACAAGACAGAGCACATGGCCTTCCCAGAGCCATGCTTCTAAATGTTACAGCAGTTCTAACATATTTTCAATTAAATAAAAATTAAAGCTCAGAAAATGTCACAAAAGGGTAACCTAATATTTGATCATTAATGTTCTTATGCAAAGAAATATTTACAATTGTGCATTCAGAAGTGATTGACTCTCCTTGCCAAGTTCCATGAAACTAAGGTTTAAGACAATGTTTGGATAAACTTTAAGGCAGAATATCTAGGTAGTCTGTGCCCTGTAGATAATCTCTACTGATTTTGATTAGAATGTAGTGCTGAGAAATATGGTGATTTCTTTCTTTCGTTCTTTTTTTTATTTAGCAACCACCGTATGTCATGATTAGAGTCAGTTGCCCAAGATCATCTTCTCCAAGTTATTAAAGACACTCAGTGGTGAATTCATTAATCTTTTACAAATGGATATACCAGAATCACCTGTGTGAAATATAGAGATATTGGATCACTATTCGACCCTAAATGTTAATAGCTCTCTCTTCTATTAGTACTTAAAGTGTAACATTCCAATCCAATTTCTTCTCCTTCCTCTGGTGATTTAAGCATATTGGGTGCCTACCCATATGAAGAATGTTGAACAGGGCTCCTGCCCTCATTACATGTTATTTATTTTTTTCTTGGATAGAGTCAGGAAACAAAAATCATCTTCTTGTATTTATATATTTATTTATTCTTTTTTTTATTTCAGCATATTATGGGGGTACAAATATTATGGTTACGTACATTGCCCATGCCCCCCACCCCTCTTGAGGCAGAGCCTCAGGCATGACCATCCCCCAAACGTTGCACATCTCACTCATTATGTATGTATATACCCATCCCCTCCTCCCCCCTCCCACCTGCCCGAACCCGATAAATGTTATTCCTATATGTCCACTTAGGTGTTGATCCGTTAATACCAATTTGCAGGTGAGTACATGTGGTGCTTGTTTTTCCATTCTTGAGATACTTCACTTAATAGAATGGGTTCCAGCTGTATCCAGGAATATACAAGAGGTTCTATATCACCATTGTTTCTTAAAGCTGAATAGTACTCCATGGTATACATATGCCACATTTTATTAATCCACTCATGTATTGACGGGCACCTGGGTTGTTTCCACAACTTTGCAATTGTGAACTGTGCTGCTATAAACATTCGAGTGCAGGTGTCTTTTTCATAGAGTGACTTTTGTTCTTTTGGGTAGATGCCCAGGAATGAGATTGCTGCAAACTAGTTCAGCCTCTGTGGAAAGCAATTTGGAGATACCAACTGTTGTTCCTAATGCTGGAATCTTTTCTGGGAAGAAGGGTGGAGCAGGGGCTTCAGCACCATTTATTTCTTGGTTTAATCTTCTCATAGGCAGATCGCTTGACCACGTGCAAATGCAAACAGACGCAGCACCAACACGGGCGGCTGCGCCGGGCGGGTCCGCGTGGACTACGCGGTCCTCCGCGTTTTCCCTCCGCGCACACGGGGTGGGCTCGATGGCCCCGCGCCTGCTGGCCCGCGCCTGGCGGACACCGGTCTCTCCGTCCCTGCGACACAGACGCGCGGCCAGCGATCCATTTTCCAGTTGCTGAGCTTCTGATCCGTGTTTCCGGCGGGGAAGTAGCTGTGCAGGTCCGCGGGCCGGCGTGGACGTGCTGCCCAGCCTCCGCCAGCATCACGTGCGGGCTGAGGTCCCCGGCCAGGTGGCGCTCGCCCCGGCTGCCGAGCTGGACGTCTAGGCCACGGTGGGCGGGCAGGGGTTCCCGGAGTGCTGGGCTGCCTCAAACATTGAAATATTAAAGAAATCTGGCGAGGCAAAGTCATTACTTGTAACCAAAATGTTTGTACCCCCATAATATCTTTAAATAAAAAAGAAATCTCTCTTGTGAGGTCCTACTGGTGTTATACAAGGCCTAGAGTAAATCATAAGACTTGATCATGGAAAGCTGAACGGAATCCTATGTTCTTACTTTTTTTTCCTTCTTCAAAATTCACTCTTGATATGTGTTTCATGAAACCAAGTTAAATTAAGAAAAGTAAGGAAGTTTCCTGTAAAGTACTATAAACGACAATCTAAGTCAAGATTTTTCCCAAAGAAATTATTCTTCAGAAAAGAAGAGGTTACCTTCCATGCAAGCTCTTACAAGAACCCATCTTACAAGGCCCTTTCCCAATTACTTTGTTTTCCCAACAAAGAACTGGTCAGGAAAAATATATTAGCCTAAAATAACTTAAGTAAATGCTAGAATGGGAAAATTACAGAGTTCTCTCTACCAAAATTAGTATTTAAAAGAGGGAAGGGTTAAGAAATTTAAAACAAACAAAAAAGAAATTTAAAACAACTTTAGTAATTATTCTTGGGGATATGATCTTATAATCATGAGTGCTGGGTGTTGCTCCAAACAAGTTTTAAACATTGTCTAAAGCAAAACAGACAATACACAAAGAACATAGTATTGTATTGTAAAGACAAAAGTACACCTACAGGATGAATTTTTTTAAATTCCTACTCTTGCATTATATGAATGGGTTCTTTTTTTTTTCTCTTCCTTTTTTTTTTTTATAAATAGGTTATGGGGAATGGGTACATGAATGGGTTCTGATGGCTTGTAACATAATTTCCGGTGACTGCATCAAACACAGGTTCAAAGGGGACCTGTCTTACTCCTAATGAAATAATGGAACTTGGGCAATGAGCAAGACTGGTGAAAAACATGAGGTGAAAAGGTGATGGGGAACTTTAAAATGGAGGGATCAGGCTGACCTCACCTGAACCCACCCATCAATCTCAGACTCCCCACAGGTGGGAGAGCCAGATACCTTGTGCCTCACTCAAAGTGTGATGCCGCAGGAAGTACTCATGCTCGGCACCACCCACCAAAGAGTCTTGCCAAAAATAATTCATTCTGACTCTAAGCAACCCTCTTAATCTATAATTGCAATTGGCAAGGAATAAGGGAGCTAAAGGAACAAGTTAAAGATGTCACAAAGAAAGAATCAAATTCAGAATATTTCACCCAGTTTTTCTGACAAATAAATGGTGTTTCATAAAGGGAGAGAAGATATGGTTTAAGTGATAAAGAGTAACAGAGACTGAAGAGACTGTAGGGGAGAAAACGGTTTGTTTTCTTTCCCTTTTTAGGTTCTTAGTTGAGACACTCTTCTGAAAACAAGTGTCAGATTAAAAGAAAAAGAAGCAGAAGTTTATGAACACGGAGCTATACCTATCACCAGGAGAGGGCTCTTCGAAAGTATTTCTCTCTCAAGGCAGTGGCTTAGAGGCTTTGCTTAAATGGTATTTTAACAAAGGCCATAAATCTTATACAGTGACAAGACAAAGGAGAGAGCAGTTCCAGTCTTCTAAGAAGGCAGGAGAATGTGGGAAAGATAGTAAAATCTGTTCCCAGCTTTCTCTCGTGCCTGCTGGAGCCTTCTCTGGGCCAATAAGCAAGTGCTGTGGTCCGGTAAGGAAGGATTTATGTCCTGCCATCAGAGATTGGAGGCAGAGTGTTCTGCATTTTTAGTGTCTTTAACTTAACAATCCTCAATATTTTGGGGAGAAATATTTTGGTTTCCTTCAAGAGATAACTCCTAAATGCAATGTTTGGCCCTGGTTGAAGTCATAATTCGAATAAATCAACTGTAAAAATACATTTTTGACACAGTTAGGGAATCTTAAGTATTTAATGGGCATTAGATGATTTTGAAGAATAAATTGTAAATTTTGTTCTGAGTAATTATGACATAATAATTATGGGATTTTTCTTAAAATACCTCTTTAGCGATTAGAGATGTATACTGAGGTATTTATGAGTGAAATGACATGATATCAACTATTTTCTTTAAAACAAATTTGTCCTATAGGATGCCCCAAAAATGAGGTGGGAGATGCCTAAATAAAACAAGATTCAAAAAACATTAATTATTGAAACTAGATGATGGATATGTGGGGTTTAGTACAGCATTCTCTATTTTGTACATGTTTGAAAATTTCCATAATAAAAAGATCTTTTAAGTTTTCTATCTCAAATAACTTATCAAAATGATGCTCCCTAAAAAAGTGTGTTAAATTACTCAAAAAGTGACTCTAGTGATGTGCAATATGCATGTGAAAAAATTAAATAAAACTGTTTCCCATGAAATATGACATTAGGAATAAGAAATATTTCTAAATTACATCATTTATTTTATTTTTAGTTTGATATGTTAATTTTTATAGTACAATTATAAATAAACATTTGTCTATTTTAACTTTAATCCCTTAAAGTTTATATATTCAAATTGGAAAAAAAACCTTTTTTTAATTTCCTTATATTCAAGAATATATAGTAATTGTACTTCAGCAAAATCTTGTTATATCAAATTAAGCAGTTTGTATTAAAATGCAGACTCTACACTAGGGGCACTCATAGTCATTGGCCGGTCTAACCACCTCATTTCACTAGAAAAGAAACAGATATACCGCTAAGACAAAACCAGTAAATTCCAAGTTTCCTGTCTCCTAGTCCAGTGCTCTTTCCAACAGCACCAAGCTTCCTCTTTTACTAAGCGTATGGTCAAATCAAAATTTCCAGTATGCATCTGGAGCCATGACTCTTGGGCACAACAGTGTTCAAACATTCAAATTTCTCTGGAACCATCCAATCTATCCATACTGGCTGATCTTCCTGTAGCCCAAGTCCAGTATCACTCCCTGTCCCCAAAATATTTCCCAGCCCCCTCTTCCATAGAAAATAACAGCAGTATTTCCTCTCCCCCAGTCAAGGCCATCTGGGCCAACCTATCTATTCATTGCAGTTGTTCACAGGCTTTGGATCAACTGATTTTGCTTTGAATGCTGGTCCTACCACTACATGCCGGGTGGGGGACAAAGTACTGAGTCTCAGATTCTTCATCTATAAAATGGGTACATAAATAGCACTTACTTCAAAGGGATTGTCTGAAAGATAAAACGAGATTACATTAAATATTTAGAACACTTGATGAACTTAAGCTATTTACAGGCGTCCTCAAACTACGGCCCGTGGGCCACAAGCGGGTGTTTTTGCCCGTTTGTTTTTTTACTTCAAAATAAGATATGTGCAGTGCGCATAGGAATTTGTTCATAGTTTTTTTTAAACTATAGTCCGGCCCTCCAACGGTCTGAGGGACAGTGAACTGGCCCCCTGTTTAAAAAATTTGAGGACCCCTGTAGC
>CAUYPO010051257.1:0-42988 GCA_963574435.1 Cheirogaleus major | reverse complement strand
CAAGCTACACATCTGATAAAGGCCTGATAACTAGGATCTATTTAGAACTCAGGAAAATCAGAAAGGAAAAATCAAACAACCCTATCAAAAAGTGAGCAAAGGACATAAATAGAAATTTTTCAAAAGAAGACAGAATAATGGCCAACAAACATATGAATAAATGCTCAACATCTCTAATCATCAGGGAAATGCAAATCAAAAGTATAATGAGATATCACTTATCTCCAGTAAGAATGGCCTTTATCAAACAGTCCCCAAACAATAAATGTTGGCGTGGATGCGGAGAGATAGGAATGCCTCTACACTGCTGGTTGGACTGCAAACTAGTTCAGCCTCTGTGGAAAGCAATATGGAGATACCTTAAAGTGACACAAGTAGATCTACCATTTGATCCAGCAATCCCATTACTGGGCATCTACCCAAAAGATCAAATGGCACTCTATGAAAAAGACACCTGAACTCGAATGTTTATAGCAGCACAGTTCACAATTGCAAATTTGTGGAAACAACCCAGGTGCCCATCAATACATGAGTGGATTAACAGAATGATGTATATGTATACCATGGAATACTATTCAGCTTTATTAAACAATAGTGATATAGCACCCCTTGTATTTTCCTGGATACAGCTGGAACCCATTCTACTAAGTGAAGTATCTCAAGAATGGAAAAACAAGCACCACATGTACTCACCAGCAAATTGGTATTAATGGATCAACACCTAAGTTGACATATAGGAATAACATTTATCGGGTGTTGGGCGGGTGGGGGGGGAAGGGATGGGCATATACAAACATAATGAGTGAGATGCACAACGTTTGGGGGATGGTCACGCTTGAAGCTCTGCCTCAAGGGGGGGGATGGGCAATATATGTAACCATAATATTTGTACCCCCATAATATGCTGAAATAAAAATAAATAAATAAAATGTAGCCTGAAAACAAACAAACAAACACAAAGTTGATAGTTTATCTTCATTACCTGTCTCAAATCCAGAAATCTCATTTTTGACCTTATGAAGTTCTTTATTAGGTTTTCCTTCTGTTATGATCACTGTTCCTTTGTTTGGGCCTATGGTAAATTATGTGGTATACTGAAATATTTTGCAAAGCTTTTAAAATTTTTTTTTATGCCATTCTTTTAAAGCAGCATTATGTTTAAGCAGAATGTTTCTCATTGTTGATAGTTTTTACTTAAGGCAGATAATAAAAAGAAAGGAATCATAGCCCTCAGTTCCACTGTGCTTTGGTCTGTTAGGCTTAGTCTGGAAATTTTTGTTTTAAAGTTATCTTTGTAAAGCATATTCTATAGTAAATTTCTGCATTCTGGGATCTATTTGTTAAAACTGGCAAACATCTGCTGAAAGGAATGGACATGTTTTTGCCTTCTGTTCATACTAGCCTAACTTTTAGGCATACCATTTTAGAGATATTTTGGGCTGTCTTTTAAGCTAGTCCATCGTGGGTGCAGGATACTGGCATATAGAGATCTGACCTAAGTTCCATTAAGCCAAAGTTTTGTTGAAGAATTGCCAATATTTTAGTATTGTCATTACAGCTTAGTTATTTGTACTTATACTCTAGGAAGCTCCAAGAGACATGGCAGAATTGGTTTCTCTTGTATATAATCTTGAATCTTTTTCTTTCTTTGTTTTTTTTTTTTTTTGAGACAGAGTCTTTCTCTGTTGCCCAGGCTAGAGTGCTGTGGCATCAGCCTAGCTTACAGCAACCTCAAACTCCTGGGCTCAAGCGATCCTCCTGCCTCAGCCTCCTGGGTAGCTAGGACTACAGGCATGCACTCACTGTCGCCAGCTATTTTTTTCTATTTTTAGTTGTTTTGGCTAATTTCTTTCTATTTATAGCAGAGACAGGGTCTCACTCTTGCTCAAGCCAGTCTCGAACTCCTGAGCTCAAACGATCCTCCCGCCTTGGCCTCCCAGAGTGCTGGGATTACAGGCGTGAGCCACTGGGCCCGGCCAGCATCTTGAATCTTAAACCTGTTTTACTTTGGTGTTCTACAAAATGTGGAAAGGCAACAGTTATTCTGTAAATTCTCAGTGTTAAGATTATAAAGGATACTAAAAGATGTACTTGAAACTTTAGTTGAACTCCCCAGTTAGTAATCTCTTCTTTAAATGAGTTTATATAAATAACATATATAATATATAATATTTATATATGATATATTTTATATTTATATTATATATAATATATATATTATTGTTCTCAAATGAATGTTTGCAAGATTGGGAACAGTACTCTTTCACCCTTCTGTTTCTCTCTACCTAAAGAGGACACAGTGAACCCTTTGACATTCTGTAGAGCTGCCTTTTCCTTTTGCTGTGTCAGAAATTCTTAGCCATGAGTTAATACCTCTAATTAGAGTTTTTGTAGACATGTCAGGGGCCCAATTCCTGAATCGAAGGCCCTAAGCCAAAGAGAACTTACTATGGAAACTTCATTTGTCTTGAAACCTGTTCTTAATCTTACTCTTTGTTCTAATCCACTCCTTTGAATAATTACTTTCTCCTATGTTCTTAATCTTTTACTATTATGTTTATTACCTAATATTAAAATTTGTTGGGTATTATTTTCCATTCTTGACTGTGAGCTCATCTTTGTACTCCCCATAGCTCCCTGAATGATTCTGACACATAATAGGCATTCAATAAATGTTCATGAATTCAACATTTCAGCATGGAACATTGAAACCAAGTTTTTTCCACTTCCTACAAACAGTAGTTACCTCCTTCCCCAGAAGGGAAACTGAGTGGCTAGGGAACAGCAGTGACAAGGAGACCATCTTTTCTCTGTAGTGTTGAGAATATGTCCATGCATTATCCATGCAAAACATAAATTAAAAACTGTGTTTTTAGCACCAAACATTTTTCAGACTTTTTTTTTTTTTTTTTTTTACAAATGAAACTGAGGTTAAAGTATGTTAAATAACTTGTCAACTGTCACATAGAGCTGGTAGGTGATAGAACAAAGGTGTGAATCTGTGAAAGCTTCACTTTTTACAGGACTTTGAACAGAATCTCAGCCAAGATAGCCTTGATTTCATTCATATAACCATCAGGGTGTTTATGTGACCTAGGAACTACCTATATTTACCCTTTATATCATATACTATGTGCACGATAGAAATCACAAAATATATCACCTCCACTCCTTAGTGGCACCTCTATTTTAAGAGATCACTAATAAAACCTCTTTGAGGATGTGATGATTGAAGACTGTTGTATTCATGGCTCACCTGGGTATACCTGCACCTCACAGAGAGACTCGTACCCTTTAAGTAGTAAAAACTTGTTTTCAGCTAACAAAGCCACTATCAATCAGGTAATGGTTTCTTGAGCTGAAAAAGGCTTTCCACTAAAGAATGGTGATTGGCCAAGGTCACATTTCTTTTCTATCTACTTGTGGGAAAACACAAACTAAAGGAATACCAGTATTTGAAACTCACAATTCATTCTATATTGGTAGGGGAGTGGAGAGTGAGGGAGGCAAAATGATTATATTTCCCTTAGAAATATTGTTAATTGCTCTTTCAAAATATGGATTAAAACTGAAAACAAGCCAAAAATGCACTGATTCTAAATGGACCTGACACCTTGATCTTCAGTCATGGAATAACATATGAGTGGGGATTCCCAATGGATCACTGTACTCTACAATATTTATTACTATAAAGATCTAAGAGCTCTTAGCCATTCAAACTTATGAGAGCAGTTCAAATCTCATCCTCTTGTCTTGTGTTTTAACATTTTAAAATTCTGGTTTGTTTTGTGTTGTGTTTTCAGAAATACCTCTCCACCTCAATTTCAGAATAATATTTGGCTTTTCAATAAATTTAAGGAATAGCTCAGATATGAAAGTATACTCATTCTTGGGGACTACAGTATATTAACTGGCCTGTTTTATGCCTCTATTTATTCATCTGCAAAATGGTAATTAGATTTTGGCAGATAAGATCAAAATACTAATAAATTGAAAGGCTCTGGGATGATACCGTCTTTGGCACCTACTATGGATGGTGTAATTTCCACTATACTTCGCTTTAACATATATGAACCTCCTAAATACGGTACCATTCACAAAATAGCTATATGCAGATTAGTAGATATCCTTGACTGAGACAAAAGTATTTTGAGGTTGTGATCATGAAAATTAATGTAAACTGATATTTTGAATTATGCGCATCCTTTCTCATAAAGGAAGCCTATTGGGAATAGTTTATTCTTGGACAGTTATACAATTAAAAATTAAATATATAAGATATTTAATATCTGTATTTAAGTCTTGAGTTATATGTAGCCCATATAGTTTCTGTGCTGCTGTATACTACATTATATATGATGAACTAATAGTAGTTTTAGGTAACATTTGACTCCCTGATACTCTGTGCTAAGCATTTCACATGTATCATCTTCTCTATTCTTCACAAAATCCTATGAGATAAAAGTATTGTTATAATTTCCATTTTTTCAGAAGAAGCTATGGTTCAAAGAAATTAATTACAGTATACTACCTCCCACTTTTGCAGTGTCATCTGAGTTTCTTTGTCATGGACATGTTTTATGTAGCTCTTTAATAAAATATATTTTTTATAAATACGGGTTTTGAATGGACAGATATGTATTGTGAGTACATGAACTTTGTGGTCAGATGTAGGTTTGATTCCAATTTCCATAGCTGAACAGGTATATGACCTTGAGTTTCTTTGTCCTTAAGAAGAGTATAAGAACACCTGTTTCTGGTGTTATAAAAAATTAATAGATATAACATTTGTAAAACTTCTGGCCACAGTTCAGATACATAATAAGGACTCATTAAATGTTAGTTTCCACCTCCTTACCCTCTTTCCATAAAAATAATTACTTTTACTGTGTCCCAAAGTTTTTGTTTTGTTCTTTGTGTGTATTATATGTATTATGTTTATTCTTCACTACCATCCTAAGGAGATAAGGTATACTATTGCCCCCACTTTATAATCGATAAAACAGACTTAGAGATCCTAGATCGGATCCCCAGGCAGTTTGATTCCAGAGCCTGTGTTCTTAACTACAAGTTTATATGAAGATATGTTCCAACATCAGGTTAGATTCTGATATGTCAGGTGAGAATTTAAATCCAAGAAGTTATTATCCTGTTTTTCTGTTATTAAATGATGCCAGTATGACAATATATTTTCTCATCCTCAGTTGACTCTTATAGTAAGTTTGTCATATTAAATGTTCAAACACCTTCTGATTCTAAAATCTGTGATCCCATGTCATTTGCATACATTTGCAGTAGTCTAAGGGAGATCTAAGGATCCTTTAAGGGAAAAGTATTCATCACTGTGGCTTAGTAAGGAATATGTTGACTTTTTTACTCTCTAACTTCAGGAACCTGTACTAACCTGAAATTAATCAGTTTATGGGGGTTTTGGTGGGGACTAAGAAACAAATTAACTCCAACCTCTTCTTCTTAAAAAAAAAAGAATTGCAAAATACTTCTGCCCAAATGGATTTGACTTTAGTCTTATTTGTTTTTACGTGTGAATACATTTTGATTAGCCTAAAAAGGTAAAGTAATGCAGTCATTTGGTTTGCCAGAGGAGCAGATCGCTCTCCTGAGCGTGTCAGGTTGGCTGTTTATGTTTCTTTTTACTCTCTCTTGTTCTTTGTCTCTCTCTCTCACTCTATTTTTTCTCTCTGTTTCAGTTTGTCTTGTTTCTACCTTTCCCTCCTAGTGTCTGTCTTCCTGTTTTGATAATCTTGTTTCATCTCTGTAAGGGAAAGACTCTCCGAAGGATGCAGAATATGTCACTATTTTTATAACAGTCCCTATAAACACTGAAGATTTTATTAATAACCTGGCTATAAAAATGTGTTCTTGGCATAAACTTGGCAGATAGTTTTTTGCCTGGGTGAGACTTCTCATTGGGATCCTGGAAGTGTTGGGACATCACTGCTCTCCATTCTTCCTTCTTCAAGTAGGACATTAGTGGTTTTAGCTCTTGTTGACCCATCTTTACTCAAAGCTTGATAGCCTATTAGAAGCACAGTGTGGATTTCTCTTATGATACATTAGAATAAAAGATAAAACTTCTCCAAAGTTATAAATGGTTTCATTTACCAAAATGACTATTTCACTTGGAAAGTTTTGTCTTTTCTGTAAAATTCCAGCAGTTTGGTGGGCTTGATGTCCCCTTTCCCACTCCACTTCCCTAGCTACCGTGTTTCCCCGAAAATAAGACCTACCCATAAAATAAGCCCTAGCAGGATTTCTAAGTATTTGCGCAATATAAGCCCTACCCCAAAAATAAGACCTAGTGATGGGTGTGGCTATGCAGCTTATCTGCACAACCCATGCATTTCGTTGCGGAGCAGTAAAGAAGATGAGCAGCCCTTCTCATCTGCCCCATGGTGACAGCTACTATCCCAGAGGTAACCGGAAAAGTGCGGGCAGCTGCACCAACAAGGTCGGCTCCCCATGTCAGGTCCCGGCCATCCTGTGCGTGCTGCAAGCTGAGACTTTGAGGGGAAAATAACACATCCCCTGAAAATAAGCCCTAGGGTGTCTTCTTGAGGAAAAATAAATATAAGACCCTGTCTTATTTTCGGGGAAACACGGTACATACTCATGTCAGCAGAAATGCTGAGAGCTTTATTCCAGGCTGTTAGGAGGCAAGACATTGACCAAAGGGTAACTAGGACACATTTTTCTTCTCTTATTTTAAGGAAACTTGAAAACAAACAAACAAAAAAAGCAGATCTCTCAACCTTTTTCATCTTGTATAACTGAATATAGAAACTTTTTTAGTTGAAATGAAAGTAAGGAAATACCACAGGATTCCTTTAGAGTGTTTCATTGTAGAACATAGGACAAATGCTTTGGCACATCAGTAATTACTATTTGAGGCAACCTTCAGGGACTGAGATATAATGCCTTTCAAGTCTGCACTTAATCTCATATTTCATCAGTTATTGGATCAAATAGTCTCATTTACTTAGGATCCATGTCAGCACCCTAAACTCCAAATCAGGTATTACATGTCACCTTGTGAGAGATTCTTTGCATTACACCTATCTATTCTCCTTCATTAAATGACTTTATGTGATCATCTGAAGGCTTTGAAGAAATGAAAAATATTTGTTCTTTCCATACAAAAATACTTAAAACTTTTATCTTATAATTCACTTAACAGAGTAACTTTGCACAGCCCTGGAGCAGAGCATTCTTAAAGTAAGCCCAATAGACCTAAGCTTCCAATGGGTCAACCAGTAACCACTGCAAAAAGCATAAGATTTCTTGGCTGAAACAAGTAGCTTGTCTTTGGCTAGGGTACCAGATTGTATCATAAAGCTAGGAATAGCTGAGAGTAGGAAAAGTTGTGAAGCTTTTTGTCATCATAAGCTGTATATAATACATACTTTAGGTAACCTCCATGGGTTTCCTCACTGCTATTGGCTCAACTGTGGCTTTT
Organism: Cheirogaleus major; assembly: GCA_963574435.1. NCBI lineage: Eukaryota > Metazoa > Chordata > Mammalia > Primates > Cheirogaleidae > Cheirogaleus > Cheirogaleus major. The sequence goes on along the minus strand of CAUYPO010051257.1, from coordinate 35,514 downwards.
AATGGAACCATATCTGCACTTCCATCTCTTTCATCCCTCCCTTTTTATGAGAATAAAAAGTAAATTGGGTGCTATTTAAATATTCTCTACTTACATTTATTAAAAACTACTCTGCTGCAGGGCATAGCACTTTGGAAAACTGCCTTGTACCAACCCAGTTTTCCACCCAGGTGGCTTCCCCCCAAACCTGGACTTTGCTTTCCTCAGACTTTTAATTTCTTTAAACTAAATGATCACAGAAGAACTTAGGAGGAGCCTAGTTTCATTTGTGAGGTTTTCAATAAAACTTAAGTGGAATGTGGCTAGAAAACCAGACCCATGAAAAACCTTGACTATGCTGACACTAGAGGAAAAACCTACAGAATTCTTATACCTCTTGCTTTCAGTGTGGGGGAAAAAAGAAGAGTGGAAGAGCTTTAGTATTGTACACTTTGGGAAAGAAAGGGAGCTAGGGATGTTTGGTTAAATATATTTGTCATACATTGGTGTTTTATTAAAAAAGATTGTCCAGAAATAATTCATATGTTTTAAATTGCATACTTTTCTGAAATCTTGTATCATCCTGCCCCATCCTGCCTAGCATTTGAATCATCCTTTGTCTAGAGCATCCATGCTGTCTATGCTACCTGCCTGTTAGGCACTTAGTAGCCATCTCAGTCACGGTGTCTTGGTGTCTCAGTCCTTGTGTTCAAGTAACCTTTATTTTACTTAATGGCCCCAAAGTGCAAGAGTAATGATGCTGGCATATTATAATTGTTCCATTTTATTGTCATATATTGTTGTTAATCTCTAACTGTGCCTAATTTATAAATTAAACTTTACCATAGGTATGAATAGGAAAAAACATAGTATATACAGTCATGCATACACCACATGCCAACTTTTTTGTCAACAACAGGTTGTATATACTTGGACAATGTGGTCCCATAAAATAATATTAATAATACCATATTTTTACTGTACCTTTTTTATGTTTAGATATGTTGAGGGTCACAAATAATTACCATTGTGTTTCAGTTGCCTACAGTGAACGGTGCTGAGTATAGTAACATGCTGTATAGCTTTGTAGCCTAGGAACAATAGGCTATATAGTCTAGGTGTGTAGTAGGCAATACCATCTAGGTTTGTGTAAATACATTCTATGATATTCACACAGCCATGAACTTGCCTAGTGATGCATCTCTCAGAATGTCTCCTATTGTTAAGTAATGCATGGTTGTGTAGGGTTTGGTACTATCCATGGTTTCAGGCATCCACTGGGCATCTTGGAATATAGCCCCCATGGATAAGGGGTGACTATTGTATACTAAATGATATTTTAAAACTTGCTTCATTTATTTCCAGAAGATTTCCTTCAAGTTGTTAAATATTTTTGAAAACTTTTCTTATGTTAATTTTTTATTTCTGTAGATTTAGGGGGTACATGTGCAGATATATTATATGGATATATTGCATAATGATGAAGTCTTAGCTTTTAATGTAGCCCTCACCCACTCAGTATATGTAGCACCCATTTATTAATTTCTCATCCCACATCCGTCTCCCGCCCTTCCAAGTCTCCATGGTCTGTTATTCCATTTTCTGTGTTCATGTGTGCTCATTGTTTAGCTCCTGCTTATAAGTAAGAACATACAATATTTAACTTTCTGTTACTGAGTTATTTCACTTAAGATAATGGCTTCCAGTTCCATGCATGTTTTTGCAAGAGACATGATTTTGTTCTTTTTTATGGCTGAGTAGTAATCCGTGGTACACACACGTATATTTACATATATGTACATACCACATTTTCTTTATCTTTTATTGGTTGATGGACATATAGATTGATTCCATATCTTTGCTATTGTTAATAGTGCTGCAATAAATATGTGAGTGCAGGTATCTTTTTGATAGAATGATTACTTTTCCTTTGGGTAAATATCCAGTAGTGGGATTACTAGATCAAATGGTAGTTCTATTTTTAGTTCTTTGAGAAATCTCCATAGTGAAACACATAGATATTTTTTTCATTGTTAAATTAAAATAGGCTTTATTTCTTAGAGCAGTTTTAGGTTTACAGAAAAATCAAACAGAAAGTACAGAGGGTTCCCATATACTCCCTACCCCCACCCCACTTACAGTTTACCTTATTATTATCTTGCATTAGTGTAGTACATTTGTTAAAATTGATGAACCAGTATTGATACACTATTACTAACAAAAGCCCTTAGGCTATGTTAAGATTTACCATGTTGTATAGTTCTAAAGGTTTTGTAAAATACGTAATATTATGTATTCACCAGTACAGTTCATAAAGAAGAGTTTCATGGCCCTAATAATTCCCTGTGCTCCACCTATTCATCCTTCCCTCCTTTCCAAATCTTGGCAACCATTTTTAGTTAGTTTTTGTGTAGTCAGCATCTGTATAGTTAATTATATATTTCCCTCTTCTACTTTGTGTCCACCTGTGAATTTTTTGTGAGTTCTCCTATATAAAATGTAGCATGACTCCTCTGAGAAGAAACCATTTTACTCATTCAAAATGCTCTATCCTTTTATGTGTTCCTCCCTGTGGCATTAATCATGTTAATATATATCTATATGTACATCTCTCTATATAAACACATTTGATAATAATATATTAATGCAGTCTCACTTTTAAACCTGAACATTACAGGTAAAACTATCGGTTTTTAAATTAAATTTTTATTTTGAGATAAAGGTAGATAAGAGTTGTGAAAAATAACACTGAAAGATCCTAGGTGGCAATGATAACATCTTGCAGAACTATAGTACAATATTACAGACAGGATATTGACATTGATATAGTCAAGATTTAAACACTTCCATCTGTTTGTGTCCCCCCCGCCCCAAAATTCATATATTGAAGCCCTAACCCTCAGTATAATGGTATTTAGAGGTAGGGACTTAGGGAGATAATTGGGCTTAGATTAGGTCATGAGGTTGGGCCTCCATGATGGGACTAGAGTCCTTACAAGAAAGAAGAGACAGGAGCTTATGCTTTTTCTTTTTTTTGAGAAAAAAAATTTAATTTTTATTTGTTATGGCAATATAATACTTGTATATATTTATGAGGAATGTGTTATGTTTTGATATAGTCATATAATGTGTCATAATCAAGTCAGGATAATTGGAATATCCATCACCTTAAGCATTTATCATTTCTTTGTGTTTGGAACATTCCAATTCCACTCTTTTAGTTATTTAAAAATATACAATAACTTATTGTTGACTATTAGTCACCATGTTGTGCTATCGAATATTAGATCTTGTTCATTTTATCTAACTATATTTTTGTACCTATTAACCATCTCCATTTTATTCTCTCCCTCCCTGCTATCTTTCCCAACCTTTGGTAAAAATCGTTCTACTCTTTATCTTCATGAGATCAATCGTTTTAATTTTTAGCTCCCACATATGAGTGAAAACATGCAAAGTTTGTCTTTCTGTACTTAGCTTATTTGACATAACATAATGTTCTTCTCCAGTTCCATCCATGTGGATGAATGGAATTTCATTCTTTTCTATGGCTGAATAATATTCCATGATGTATATGTACCACATTTTCTTTATCCATTCATCTGTTGATAGATATTTAGGTTGATTTCAAATCTTGGCTGTTGGGAATAGTGCTGTAATAAACACGAGAGTGCAGGTATCTTTTCCATATACCGATTTCCTTTCTTTTGGTTATATACCTAGCAGTGGGATTGCTGGGTTATATGGTAGTTCTATATTTAGTGTTTCGAGGAACCTCCATACTATTCCATAGTGGCTGTACATTTACATTTACATTCCCACCAACAGTGTGTGAGGCTTCCCTTTTCACCACATCCTTGCCAGCATTGATTATTGCCTATCTTCTGGATAAAAGCCATTTAAACTGGGATGAAATGATATCTCATTGTAGTTTTTATTTGCTTGTCTTTGATGACTAATTATATTGAGCATTTTTTCACATACCCATTGGCAATTTGTATGTCTTCTTCTGAGAAATGTCTATTCAGATCTTTTGCCTATTTTTAAACTAGATTATTTGATCTTTTCCTATTGAGTTGTTTGAGCTCCTTACATATGTTAGTTATTAATCCCTTGTAAGATGAGTAGTTTGCAAATATATTCTCCCATTCTGTGGATTGTCTCTTCATTTTGTTGATTGTTTCCTTTGCTGTACAGAAGCTTTTTAACTTGATGTGATCCCATTTGTCCATGTTTGCTCTCTTTGTCTATGCCTTTGAGGTCTTACTCAAGAAATCTTTGCCCAGAACTATGTCTTAGGGTGTTTCCCCAATGTTTTCTTCTAGCACTTTCATATTTTCAGGTCTTAGATTTAAGTCTTTAATCCATTTTTATTTGATTTTTTTAGATGGCAAGTGATGCTGGCCTAGTTTCATTCTTTGGCATATGGATATCCAGTTTTCCCAGCACCATTTATTGAAGAGACTGTCATTTCCCCACTGTATGTTCTTGCCACCTTTGTTGAGAATGAGTTTCATCATAGATATGTGGATTTATTTCTGGGTTCTCTATTCTTTTCCATTGGTTTATCTATGTGTTTTTATGCCAGTACTATGCTATTTTGGTTACTACACCTCTGTAGTATACTCTGAAGTAATGTGATTCTTCCAGTTTTGTTCTTTTTGCTCAGGATGGCCTTGGCTCTTCTGGGTCTTTTGTGGTTCCCTACAAATTTTAGGATTATTTTTTTCCATTTCTGTGAAGAATGTCATTAGTATTTTGATGGGGATTATATTGAATCTGTAGATCACTTTGGATAGTATGGACATTTTAGCAATATTGATTCTTCCAATCCATAGGCATGGAATATCTTTCCTATTTTTGTGTGTCCTCTTCAATTTCTTTCATCAGTGTTTTATAGTTTTCATTGCAGAGATCTTTTACTTCTTTGGTTAAGTTTATTCCTAAGTATTTTATTTTATTTGTAGCTATTATAAATAGAATTACTTCCTTGGTTTCTTTTTCAGATTGCTCATTGTTGGCATATAGAAATGCTACTGATTTTTCTGTGTTGATTTTGTATCCTTCAACTTTACAGAATTTGTTTATCAGTTCTTATAGTTTTTTGGTGGAGTCTTTAGGTTCCTTTAAATATAAGATCATATTGCTGGTCTGAAGGTAGTGAGTTACCTCACTTCATTGTTCTCAGTCAGTTGCAGATTGAACTCCTTAGTCTAGTCTTTCCCCCCTTCTCACTGCCTGACTAGTCTAAAAAAAATCATATTGTCTGCAAACAAGTATAATTTAACTTGTTCCTCTCCAATTTGAATGCCTTTTATTCCTTTCTTTTGTCTGATTGCTCTCTTTCCAGTCCAATGCTGAATAACAGTGGTGAAAGTGGACATCCTTGTCTTGTTCAAGATCTTAAAGGAAAGGGTTTAATTTTTCCCCATTCATTATGATACTAGCTGTGTGTAGGCTAGTCATATATGTCTTTTATAACAGAGATACACCAAACTTAATCTGTACTGTAGATCAAATGGACCTAATAGATATTTACAAAACATTTCACCCAACAGCTGCAGAATACACATTCTTCTCCACAGCACATGGAACATTCTCAAGGATAGGCTATATGTTAGACCACGAAACGAGTCTTAAAAAAATTTTAAAAAACTGAAATCGTATCAAGTATTTTCTCTGACCACAATGGAATAAAACTAAAAATCAGTAACTAGAGGAACTTTCAAAACTATACAAACATATGGAAATTAAACAATATGCTTCTGAATGACCAGTAGGTCAATGAAGAAATTAAAAAGAAAATTTAAAAATTTCTTGAAAAAATGAAAATGAGAACAGAGCATACAGGGAGCGAAGGAAGGAAGGAGGGAAGGAAGAAAGGAAATTCCAAGTCATCTAAAGATGAACCTTTGATATGTATAGTTACAAATTTTTTTACTCTGTATATATCATGAATATCCTTCCATGTCAGTTTATAATTACTGTATTGTCTTTCACTGTATATATATGTTCCATAAATTATATAATTAGCCCTAATTAATCAGCCCTCTATTTAATGTTTAGTTAGTAAAGGAGACGATGGTACCATGGGAACACCTAACCAGCCTTCAGGGAAATCATAGAGGGCTTGCCAGAAGAGGTGATGTCTAAAGCTTGGGTTGGAACCTATTGTAGGACATTTGGATTATTTCCAGTTTGTGACTATTTCAAGTAAAGCTGCCCTGAACAATCATGTAAAGTTTTTCATGTGAGTAAAAGTTTTCATTTCCCTGTGATAAGGGCCCACAAGTGCAATTGCTGGGTCACATTGTAAGTATATGTTTAATTTTTCAAGAAGCTGCCAAACTATTTTCCATATTGGCTGTATCATTTTTATATTCCTACCAGCAATATATGAGATATTCTGCTGTTCAAAGAGGCTTGTCGAAGTCTCCAAATATAATTATGGACATGTCTGTTTCCTTTAGTTCTGTCAGTTTTTGAACCTCTGTTGTTTAGTCCACATTTAGAGTTGCTATGTTTTCTTGGTGTAACCTTTTATCATTATATAGTGTCCTTCTCTTATCTGGTGATTTTCTTTTCTCAAAAATCTACTTTATCTTCTATATTGATAGGTACTCCTGCTTTTCTTTGTGTTATTTCCTTTCCTTAAGATAATATCTCGTTCCATCATTTTACTTTCAATCCATCCATATAATTATGTGTGAAATTAATTTCCTATAGACAGCATATAGTTGAGTCTTGTTTTTTAATCTATTCTGCCAATAGCTGCCTTTTAATTGGTGTTTGTAGACCATTTACATTGAATGGAATAAATGTAATTATTTATATATTAGAGCTTAAATCTGCCATTTTATTTTTTATTTTCTATTTGTTCTCTGTATTTTTTGATGCTGTATTTTCTTTTCCCTGTCTTACTGTGGGTTGTTGAATGTTTCATAGAATTCCATTTTGATTTATCTCTAGTGTTTTTATATATAGTGTTTTAAAATTATTTTTCTTTATATATCTTTGTTAGCTATAACCAATCACAGTCTACTGGTATAGTTAGTTTACTAGTTTGAGTGAAGCCTTTTTTTCCCTTTACGTCTCTTTAGCATCCCCATTTACAACATAATTATCTTAAAAATTCCCTTATGTACATTTAGAACCGCACCAGAGAGTGTTATTTTTGCCTCAACTCTCAAACACAATTTAGAAAAGTTGAGAAGCAAAGGAAAGCCTATAGTATTTAGCTATATTTTTGCTTATTATGTTTTTTCTTCCTAATGTTCGAAGGTTATTTCTTCATTTGTTTTCTTTTTGTTAAGAGAACTTCCTTTAATTATTCTTTTAGAGTAAATCCACTGAGAACAGATTCTCTTAGTTTTTCTTCATCTGAAAATGTCTTGATTTCCCCTTAATTCCTCAATGATAATATGTCATGGTATAGGATTCAAAGTTAACAGTTCTCTTCTTTCGGTACTCAAAAAAATATTACATCACTTTCTTTTAGCCTCTGTGTTTTCTGGTGAGAAATGTGATGTCATTCAAAGAGTTTTTTCCCCTATTGGTACAGTGTCATTTTTTTCTTACTGCCTTCAAGATTTTTTTGTCTTTGGTTTTTAGAAGTTTAATTATGATGTGTCTTTTAATGAGTTTCTTCAGGAGTATCCTGTTTGGGATTCACTCATCTTCTTTAATGTGTAAATGTATGTCTCTTCGAAAATTTGGATACTTTTTGACCATTATTTTTCAAATGCTTTTTCAACCCACACCCTTTCTCTTCTCCCTCCAGGCCTAAAGTGACAGAAATGTTAGATCTTTCATTATAATCCCACAGATCCCTGAGACTCCGTAAATTTTTTCAGTCAATTTTCTCTCTGTTGTTCAGATTGGGTAATTTCTATTCTGTGTTACAGTTTACTAATTCTTTCTACTGTCCCTCCTCATTCTGCTATTGAACACATCTATTTAGCTTTTTTATTTTCGTTATTGTACTTTTCAATTCTAAAATTTTCATTTGATTCTTCTTTATATCTTCTACTTCTTTGCTGTGACTTTCTATTTCTTTGCTGAGGCTTTTCATTTTTTTAGAGCAGTTTTAGGTTTATAAAAAATTAACAAGAAAATACAGAGATTTCCTATACCCCTGCCACCCAAAATGCATATCCTCCCCCATTACCAACATCCCCCACCATAGTAGTACATTTGTTATAACTGATGAACTTACGTTGATAATTGACACATTATTATCACCCAATGTCCACGGTTTAAATTTTTTCATTTTCATTTTTATGTTTCCTAGCATGTTCATAATTCTTCATTGAAACATTTTTATTGTGGCTACTTTAAAAATCTTTGTCAGATAATTTTCATGTCTCTGTTATCTTGGTGCTTATATTTGTTGATTGTCTATTTTTCATTAGGTTTGATATCTTCCTGGTTTGAGGTATGTCAAGTCATTTTCAATTGAAACCTAGACATTTTGCTGTGATTTAAATCTTATTTAAAAATTCTTTTGTAACTGGCCTTCTCTGATACCACTGTGGCAGGGAAAGTGGGATGTTCTGCCTCATTTCTGCCAGATAGAAGTAGAAGTGTACGTTCCTTACCTCACTACTGTTGCCAACCAATGTCAGGTTACTACAGGGCTGAGATGGAAGTTCTGTCTACCTGTGTGGTATCCACTGACAAATACAGTAGAGGTAGCCTCATTATTCCTGCATAAGATGGTCAATTTCAAAAAAAAGACTCTCCTCTAGGCCTCTTTTGACAAGCTCCCCAGTGAGGAGGAGGAGGGGTGCCTCTTTATTGCTAAGTGGAGTAGAAGCCCAGGTGCCCTATTTGTTCTACACTGACACTGCATGTGTATGTTGGGAGGTGGTTCTTTTTTTGGGGGGGGGGAGGTGGTTCTTGTTAATAGCAGGCTGGGATGAAAATCCCGACTCTCTACTTAGCCTTCTTTAATACTACCCCAGTGGAGGTGTTGAGTACCTTGTTATAGGCTCTCTAGGGGGGACATCTAGGTTTCCTACTCAGCCTTTCCTGGTGTGGGTGGTAGAGGTGCTACAAGTTTTTCTGTGGTATGTGGCTAGAGTAAAGCAGTTATTGTCTAAAAGTTTTTGTCTTGCTTGGCTGTCCTTTCCTGTTCCTCTGGCTGGAGAGAGCAGACTTTTTTGGGGACCAAAAAAAGCACAGGCAATCTTTGGAGTGTAGAAATGTTCAGTAACCTTTACCACTATAGGTACTAACTTTTCAGCTTTCTTGTGCTACTATTTGAAATATATATTTTTGATTTTTTCCTAACCTGGTTTTCTTGTGTCTTATTCCATATTAACACTACCAAAAAATGCATTATGGTTTTTTACATTATCTTCCAAAAAGCTGACAGTCTCTATGTTTGTCAATTACTTTAATATTCTATATATTTTTAAATGGATGCTTGGTTGGGAGTCTCTAGACACAACACTTCACACTAAGTAAGGCTGACAGTTAAGTGATGTGGAAGCCATTATCTCACCTTTGTGTTTGCAAGCTATGGCCTCTTGCCTTTTCCTATTTCATAATAAATAGCATTAGCATTGAGGAACTTTTTAACACCTATTGAAGGCAGGGTCTTTCTAATACCCTCTAAAAGAGGCTTTTAAAAATGAATGACTAAAACCTAACAAATATAACATACAAAAAAGAGATCTGTTCATTAATCTTACATATGAATTTAGATTCAGAAATCCAGATAAAACAACCAACAAACCAAATTGAACATTACAATAAGATTGTATGATTACCGTGACCAAATATGATTTATCTCATATTATAAAATTTATTCCTGTAATATGTAATATTAGTTGATCCAATAAGAAAACATGGTAATCTCACTAGATGCTGAAAGAGCATTTGATAAAATTCAGCATTTATTTATGAGATTTATTTTGCAATAACTAGGAGTAGAAAGATATATTTTTTAAATCATAAAAAATAGCTATCTTAAACCAAAAATTAGCATCATATTTATGTGAAATACTGTTGGCATTCCTCCTAAAATCATGAAAAAGGCAATCATACTAAGACCATTATTATACAATTACTCTGGATGTTTCAGACAATGTAGTAATACATAAAACACAAAGAAGAGATATAACTATGAAATCACCATTTACAGACAGTATAATTTTTTTGACCAAGAAAATTCAAGAGCATCAACTTTTTTGTTTGTTTGTTTGTTTTAGTCAGTGCTCAGTGAGAAGGGAGCATCAATGTAATACAGTGGATATCTAAACATTCTCACTAGATTCAACAGTTGTTAACATTTTCTGATATTTCCCTACACAAAATAGAAATTGAAATAAAAATAAACAGACCGTGAGTTCTGTTTTAAAAGTATATCAGCTACAGACCCATTTTTCCCCTTTCCTTAAAGCCTACCTCCTCAAAAGAAGTATCTATATTTGCTATCGCCAGTTTCTTTGTGCATGCATATACACATTCATACTTTCTCTTCTCTTTTAACTGCTTATTATAAAGAATTTCAAATATATGTGAACATGGAAAGAATAGCCTCATGTACCTCTAAAAATCAGGTAGCTTCAACACTTAGCAACTCATGGCTAAACTAGTTTTATATCTTACCCCACTACCTCACCAGATTATTTAGAAGCAAATCCAGGCATCACATTATTTCATTTGTAAATATTTCAGTACCTATCTCCAAAAAATACAGACTCTCTTTTTAAAAGCAAAGTATTATCATGGCTGAGAAAATTAATAATAGCTACATAATATCAAATTTATGATCCATGTTCAATCTCTCTGATTATCTCATTTTAAAAAATCATGTTTCAGATAAGACCCATACATTGCAATTGGTTGCTAGATCTCATAAGATTCTTTTAATGTATAGGTTTATCCTCCATCTTCTTTTATCTCCACTTTGCATTTTATTTGTTGAGGAAATTGGACCATTTATCCTGTAGCCTTTCCCACAGACTGGATTTTGTTGATCCTGTGGTATTCTTTTTTTTTTTTTTTTGAGACAGAGTCTTACTCTGTTGCCTAGGCTAGAGTGCTGTGGTGTCAGCCTAGCTCACAGCAACCTCAAACTCCTGGGCTCAAGCCATCCTCCTGCCTCAGCCTCCCGAGTAGCTGGGACTACAGGCATGCACCACCATGCCTGGCTAATTTATATATATGTATATGTGTATATATATATATATATATATATATATATATTTTTTTTTTTTTTTTTAGTTGTCCAGCTAATTTCTTTCTATTTTTTTAGAGATGAGGTCTCACTCTTGCTCAGGCTGGTCTCAAACTCCTGAGCTCAAATGAACTGCCTGCCTCAGCCTCCCAGAGTGGTGCGATTACAGGCGTGAGCCACCATGCCCAACCTTATGGTATTCTTTTATCCCCCAGATTTTCTGTAAATTGTTAATTAGATCTGGAGGATTGGTTAGATCAGATTTTATATTTTGCCAAAACTATTTCATTATTTTTGTGAGTGTTGCTTGTTGGAAAAAGGGATATATTCTCTTTTTTTGGCATATAGAATTACATTTTTATCAGTTAGAGTTACCTCATTAATTATGTTTTATATGTTTTCTGAGATACATAGATATAGATATATAAATATATAACCTGTCATGGATTTTTTGAAAGGTGAAGTAAAATCTCATGCTGCTAATATTTAACTCTATTTCTCCTTGTATTTCTATAGTTTTGCTATATGGTGTCAATGTTACATTATTTGACTTGTAGATATTCATAATTGTTAGAGTATCATTATAGAATAAAATATACCTTTTAACATTTCTAGGTGTCCTTTTTTTCTCTTCTTTAATGCTTTTGTCTATTTAAAATTATAACCATTACTTTGCGTTATCATAAACTTAGAAGGGTATAAAACTGTATAAAAATTTTATGAAAAAATGATGTAGTTATAGATATACAACTTTATATAGTATTTTTATATAGGCATTCATAAATGATGTCATTATGGATATAGTCAACTTTATATAGTATAGTATTTATATATAGATATAAATGATGTAGTTATGGGTATATACAACTTTATATGGTATTTTTATTTATGTACGTATTCATGGATGAGAGACTAGAAGGAAACCAATCAAAATGTAAGTAGTATTTAAACTCTTGAGTTATGGGATTATAAGCAGTTTCAGTTTTCTTCCTTAAAGTTTTTTCAAAGTTCTCTATAGTGAGCTTGTATTACTTTTATAAAGTTCAAAAACATATTATTTTTACAAAAGAAATTTTAAAAGTAAATATGCAAGGTCATTGGGTTTCTTTACTTTCAGCATATTTTTTTGCCACAGCTGAAATAATGAACTAGGGACGTATTGAATAGTCCCCTATCCCCCAATTTTAATCACAACTAAAATCATACACATGTCTTCCAGTGATGCATTTGAAATGCAAAAATTTGATTAGAAATTTTTACATGAGTAAGGAAAACTTTACCAAAGTGCGATATGACTTGAGCATTAGAATATAGGATGCCTCCTGAAAATCTGTCTTAACATTCACTCAGGCTCCTCTTGGTTTTGAGCTAGATTATAAACCATTCAGTTAAATTTTTTCCATCCAGACACTGGCTTAAATGAAGGTATACTTCACTTGGAAATGTCATTTCAGCTTTTGGCTGCGAGAGCTGTTGTAGAGGAGCTTCTTTAGATGGGAAGCCATGAGGGAGTTCTCTGAATACATGCATTTTCACACATCTGCTAATGCAAAAGCCCCATGTGAGCATTAGTACTCAGGAATGTGATGTGGATTCGAGATGCTCTCCACAGGATTTTGGCAAGTCAGGACAAACATTATCTTGTTCCCATATGTTTTTGTAGGATCTTAAAAGGGAAATCATATACATTTCCTTAAAATCACATGCTGAATTTTCCCACATACACCAAAAAACCTTCTCAGCAAAAATAAATTTAGGAATATGTATATATGACATTCATATATTTAGCATCTTTTGTCAATACGGCAATGTGAGCTGATGGATATTGGAATTCACTTCACATACAGTTTGTATTTACTTTGATTTATGTTTAAATGGTTTATCTCAGAATACCTGACCTAACACATAGAGACTAGGAAAGATCCTATATTTGGGGTAAGTCCTTTTTATTCTCTCTGCTCTGCATTTCCTTAGGTGCAGTGCATATGTGACCAGGTGCCACACATCTCTGCTGCTTCCCTATTGATAGTGCTGTTCCCCCAGTGGACACACCTCTCAACAGTTTTGCAGTATCTGATATAGATCTGGCTTATTCAGTGTAAAAACAACCAGGGAACCCTTGTGAAGCTGAGAAATTCTGCTTTCAAAAATATTAATGATAACATATACTGTATACAAAGACTGTATCTGTTCTTTATCAGCTTTGAGCAAGCCCAGTCTTGTTTCATGGGGGCTTTGACATACAGTGGGCACTCATTAAATGTTGACTAACCTTTTTCCTCAACCTGTTTATTTTCCAGTTTCTGGTCCCGTTAGAGAATGATATGTAATCTGTCCAATAGTTTGGCTCCTTTTTTCTGGAAGCATATAATGAAAAATTGAATAAAGAACTAACATCTGTGTCAGCAACTTAACAGCCATGTGTCAAGGATAGCATATCAGTTGGTTCTCATTGGCATTTAGGCTAACAGAATTAGTTTTATTTCATTCTTTGTCACACCAAGGAACTGAACATAATTTTCAGAAGGGAATAATCACTATTTGTTTTCATATGTTGTGAATCAGTTTTTTTGCTACGGTCTCATGTGCCTAATGAAATAGGTCCTCCAGTTCTTTTGTGTGCTTATACCACATAGTTTTCAGGCTATCAAATGTTATTTAAAACTTGTATCTAGGATCTATTTCTTTTTTTTATTATTTTACATTTGGAGAGAGGTCAGATATCTTTAACCTCATTTCTTTTACTTTGTGTTTGTTTTTTTAGTATCAGTAGTTTCCTATTAAATTATTTAGCTGGAAAAAATTGTTTCTACAGGGCAGTACGACCTGGGATTCTGCTTCACAAAATGAAACATAAGGTAGTAATGTTATCAATTTAATATATTAACAAATAATTGATATTGGATTCTTTTATTGGCATCTTGAACCACCGAAGTGATGTAGCTTTACTTGGTCTGAATTTGTCAGTCTATAAAAGTAGTGATTAGAATATAACAATACATCTCTCTTATTTAATTTGTTAACTACACTTTATTGTAGAACTGTTTTTATTTTTAAAATCTTGGACATCTCTAGAAGTATTGCTATTTTTGTATCAGTTCTTCGTATGTCTAGTATTTTGACATCATTTCTTACATTCTCTGTTTTTTAGGGGGAAAAAATGGGCAAATTTTTTTTCCCATTAATTTTCTCTGGTGAGTTATGTAGTTAATTATATAAAAATGTTCTTCGGTTCTAGAATATGGAGGATTTTCAGTCCTTTGAAAAAATGGGTATAGTCCATTTTCCATATATTACTCAACATTATGGATCTGCCTGCCAAATGATCCCAGGTGTGGGATTGCAGCAGGTAATTTCCTGAGCTGTATGGTACAGATGATTTTCTGTGTTAGAAGATGCTATCGGCTCACCTGGCCTCTTAGTGACAGAGAAATCCTTTGTTTATTCATTTAGTAGGCAGATTAACCCTAATGAATATTGGCTTCCTGGAAATAGATACAAGTGACAATGGCAAAGTGAGGAGTGGGGAGAAGTAAGACAAATTCCCTTTTCTTTCTTCACTTATAAATAATGGTGGCTTTCATAGGAGAGTGTTTTAAATCAGAAAGGAATGCAAAATATTTGAACTAAAAAGATAGATTTAAATAACCTTTAATTTTTAGTTTTGAATGTCCGTGTATGTATATGTATACTATTTTCAGAAGAACTAAAAATTTTCTAATTTGGGGAAACAACTTAAAACTCTAGTGTTTCTATTAGAGTTAAATATTTCATTAAATACTTCATGCTGGTTTGCACAGAGCTACTAACTTGAACAGGAAAATGCTTTCCTAATGTGTTATCGTACTCAGATAAAATTTTGTAAATTAGAGAAGTATAGTATTCATCAACCTCTATTACCACACGAAAGAAAAATATGCATTATTTTATGTCCATTCCTATAGTCTATTCATATTGTTTCAATGACATATTTGTTTTCTCAGAAGCAAAGATGGATGGATCTAGGCATAGAAAATTATTCAAGGAGTTATACTAAAAGTTGTAAAAAGTTTAAAGAAATAAGCTATTTTAAATTATTTTTTTATTATAGCTTTTAGCAATATTGGCAAAAATCCTTTTTACTAGTATAATTTTATGGATATTTCACATGTAATTCTCAATAATCTACAATGAAAATGAAATGTTCGTGATTGCAACTCTGAGTTTTGCTTACAGAAGATTGGAGTACTTCACAACATTTTTCTGTGAATGATTTTAGAGATACATTATTCCCAAGACAGGAATGTATAGACACAGATGTGAAAATCTCTTAATGTTCAACCAAACTTTTCCAGATCATACAGCTATGATTTATTCTGTACTCTCCAAAGACTCTCAAAATGTCTTCTTTTACATAACTTTATCCATTGGAGAAAAAGTTAAAATTCTTCCCCTCCACATGTTAAATGTTGAAGATAGGCTTTTCATGATGCCTTTTGTAGTTGAGTATAAAAGTTCTAGAATTTCAAGGAAGAAGTGAAAAAACAGAATTTACTTTTCCGTGAAGATTTAAAATTTACGATTTCTCCTAGCTGTAGGGTTGAGGTTCTGCTTGAATCGTGTTATTGAGAATTCTGAATAATGTGAGATATATATGAATTAGAGGCAGTAATAAATTCTGAATGAATCTTTTGCTTTTTACTTAAGATTACTTTATCCTTAAAACTAATGTTTCTATAACCTCTGACCAAATACAGAAGATTCAAAATACTTCCAAGGGTGAGAATTTTTCCTTGCCTGTTGTGAGCAGTTTAATTCATTCCAATTGTGTGGTGCATTGCAGCATGTGAGTATATCAGAAGTATATTTGCAAATTCTTAATTTACATATCACCTTGCCAAAATATGAGGCAATCCTTTACTGAATTGTCAGTAATATTTATTTTCAAAGATATTGGAGAAAAAGAAAGTAATGTATATGTGTTATGTTATCTTCACATGAACTGCATATGTTAAATGGATTTTTCTGTCTTTTTACTGAAAAACTGAAGGACAATAGTCATTATACGATTTTGTATTTTAAGTATTTTCATAATCCAACATAAATTGGCCCACCCAAGGATTATGTCTGTCTTGTAAAGATGTGTTTATATAGTCATTGGGTGAAAGATTGCAGAAGTTGAACCACTAGTTTTGAAAGTTGAGCCAGACCAGGAAAAATCAGGATACAATTTGGCACTTATGGAGACGAAATGATTTCCTTTTTAGCTGCTGATTTCTACTGGGAAATGTATCCTTGGACTGAAAATTGCATCCGGAAAAATGTTTATGTAGTGTTTTTCAAATGACTGATTATTCTTCTAACCTTTAACATGAACTGTGTCTAATTTTGGTCTCTCTTAACTCTTTCATGACTAGGGGATTTTTTTCTTTGTGGGAAAAGTATTACTAACAAACATATCATTACTATTGACTACTTTGGATACAGGAATATCTTACATGGTAACAAGAATATAAAATGTGTTAAGATTTCTTCCTGGGTTATTTTTCCAAGCAGATAGTAAAACACCCAAAGTTATCCACCCTTTATCACAGGCACTTAAGTTTTATATTATATTTATATCATGATACATGTTGAGCACCTACATTTCCCCCTCTTATTCCACCACCACCTGCGCACATGAAGTAGGAGCTTCTTGACATTTTCATGGGTGATGTTTATTCATCACAAAGATAAGTACTTGGTATATTTTCTTTCTTGTACACTTAATGACTTTTCTGGCTAAATTATTGCTAAATATTGTCCATCACAAGTCGAGAGGGTCTGTGCTCCATGATCTCTCTACTCAAGGACATAGATCAGTGTGGGCTGCACCATTTTATTTTAGGGGACCATGGCAGGGGGAAGGGGATACTGGAGGACTCTTAGTGGTTACTTCTACTTATAACTCATGGGCCGGAACTGTGCTGTCCAATTCAATAGCCACTAGCTATATTTTCATATTTAAATTTAAATTAATGAAGATTAAATACAATTTGTAATTCATTTCCTCAGTTGTGCTAGCCATGTTATCATTTGGACAGCATAAGATACAGAACATTTCCACTATAGCAGAAAGTTCTGTTGGAGACTACTGGTCTAGGACTTTAAGGGGATGAGGAGGGACAGTTCTCTTGTATGCCCAGAGGTGGGGAAGAAGCAGATATTACCAAACTACAATAATGTATACCATTATAATTTGTAAACTATATATGTGTAAATTATTCCTCAGATGTTTTATATTCATTTTTGAAAAAATATTTGGGGGGTGCTACAGAGTGAATTGATATAAAAAATAAAAAGTATAGATACACATACAAATACATATACACTGCTTCTAGCTGGGTGAAAAAGAAAAGGAATATATACTTGAAAATAACATTCTGCCAAGGTGGAGTCATTTTGTTAGATATCGCTTTGAAGGAAGAATCCGTACTGCATTTGTGTGGCTTTGGAGAAGATATTCAGCAAAGAAACACCACAATTCCCATTGAGCTCAGAAAATGTGATTAAGGAATTTGGATGTAATTACCCAAAGTTTGGCTTTTCTTTTAAAGAACTCATTCATTTTAGAGATTCCTTGATACTGTAAATCTGACAACTAAATCTGGTTTTATTTTTGGAAGACTTCCACCAGAAATAGTGTAAGTCAAGGATGAGTACATAAAAATGAAGCCCATGCAGCAAGGACAGCCTGAGCAACATTATGTTTTGTCTTAAATCAGATTTTATCTATGGCTTATACGCAGCAGAGATATTTAGTGAAATGTGCAGGGCTCCATTCAGGTTCCTGGCTTATTTGTTTGGTATATAAGCTTATTTAGGGGAAAGGTATGGCATTAATAAATATACATTTAATCAAATCACACTGTAGTTATGGCTGAACACAGTAATAATAATGGATTTGGAAATTTTTCTGTGTTTTTAAAGACAGAATTTGACAAGTGATGGACAAACCTTCAGTCTTCTCTATCCTAAATTGTTAGAAAGCTATATAAAATTCCTAGCGCTTACAAAAATTGTATGGAGAGAGAGAGAGAGAAAGAGAGAGAGAAAGTCACCCAGCAGAGTTTGTGACAGAAACTATTAGCCTTCCTTTGTGTTGTTTCTGCACTGTCTTGTCAAACATCTGGAAACCAGTATATCTGCAGTCGTCTTACTACATGATTTTGCATTTACATCATTGTGCTAGCTGGTAGAATTTTTTTTTCCTCAGGAAAAAAAAATCGGCAACTTTTGGTCTGTCACAAGGTCAAGTGATGATTAGTGATGCAGTCTCCCCTAAACACATGGTTAGCACAGAAAAGTTAAATCAGTTCCTCCAAATTTGGTAACTATTAGAGTACTTCCTAAGTCACTTCCGGATGTTAGGCCTAAGGTGGAGAAGGGGACAGGGCTATGTTGAGTTCTCTGCAGTTTTCTACCAAAGGGATTTAGTTTGGCAGCTGATCCAGCCAAGGAAACACTCACGCAAGGGCAGAGCTAGACAGGAAACACTTTTGAAAGTGCTGTTTTGATAGAGGATCATGAGATCAGGCAAAGAGCTGTGAACTTTATATGTAGCACTAGACTAGCCATCTGAGGGTATAGAATAAGAAAGGAAATTAAAGAAGGAGGGCCAGAGAACTTTTGTGCAGTTTTCTTTTCTCAAAAGAGGCGTGCTAAAAATTAGGAATTTCTTTGAAGTAGAGGAACATAATTGATGAATTCCCTTGTTATTGTTGCTTGTTGTTTGTGAAACATTCCACCATCATTATTCACCTTTACATTTTTAACACGATTGTTGGCTTAGACTACAAGAGCTAACCTCATCAATTCTAACCACCTTTTTATAGCTCTCAGAAGAGCTATCGTCCAAGGAAAACACTGCATTGAGCAAAAGTTGTACTTTTGGAAGATGGACGTTTTATAATGATACGTTTTGACAACTGGCTCTGGTTTCCATGTGTCTCCCAGTCCTGCTGGTGTGTGGGTATCTGTCAGGAATGAGAATATGTCTGAGATGTGCTGCTTTATAGCAGCCAGACTTGATACTCAACTTCCAGGGCTATCAGAATCCTTTTGGCTCTGGAAACATAGAAGAAGGGCTTTGCTGCTCTTGGATGTAATGTTGAAGAAGAGGAGACTTCAGTGTCCTGTTTAGGGAGGTGCAGGTCCTCAGTTTTAGAGCCTTTGACACCTTCAGTTCTCCCGTGGACTTTATGTCCTGTTTTGTCTATATCTTATAACCTACAATTTGAGTTATTTCTTCTGTTGAGCCACTCTTCAAGGTCTACAGAAGCCATTTTTGTGTAGAGAGCAGACTTAATCATTTATCACAACCGATCATTAAATTATTTATGGCTTAATTGCAAAATTTCAAAGAAAAATAAAATCCTCATCTATACTTAACAAAGGCTGCCAACATGTTTCTATAGATCAGTAATGATTCTTGTTTTGTTGTTTTTCATTCGTAAAGGCAATGTTGTATTCCACAGCATCATCACCTTCACTCTGCTTCTGTGACTCAGACAGCAGACAGGTCCAAGGTAGAGCATATGGATGATGCTTTAATGGCATCTGTCCAGTTGTTGTAATCATATATTTGGTAGACAGCTGAAAGATCCAGATTCACCTTAATTGAGTTTATGTGACTAATTTTAAATTTACTATAAACACTTTTTTATATAAAGCTCATTCAAATGCGTGTTAATACTTAATAATAATTCCATAAGTATTTCTCTTAATTCTAAATCCCAGAGCTCCTTAAAAGCTGACAAAATATCTTCCCAATTAATTACGAGAAACTAAGCTGTACAATTTTCTTATAATCATTCATTTCTTACATCCAAAAGGACAATCAATACAACCCAAGGACCCCCATTCTTCAGAATAACTGCAAAATTGATTCTTAATTACTTCTTGCCTGGGGCACTGCAGAAATATCCAAATTGGTCCTATAAACATAAGTTTCTCTAACTCTGCCACTTCCCCCAGTTTATTTTGCATGATACTGATGAAATCTTCTTCCTCAGATGCTTTTTATCCTGTCACCCCTGTTCTCAAGAACCTTTGTTTGCATCCCATTTTACAACATAAAGTTCAAATGTTTTGAATGGAGATTTTAAAAATCTATCCATGCTTCTTGTACTTCCCTATATAAGCACCCCCACTCTAATCAAGTTGACCTTTTTAGTTCAGTTGTGCTCCAAGTAGTTTGGATCTTAGCTGCTAAAGTCAGCATCAGGAAATGTTTATCCTGAGGTCATATGAGAGTTTTTTTAATCCCAAAGTCAGTGACAGACAGGAGTTCTGATTGAAACAGGGAAAAGCAGAAGGCTGATGGCTTTATCGAGCTAGATTTAAGAAGTGTTCATCACTTTGATGCATGCTAGTTCCTTAGTTATATTTCATAGTTATATTTTAATAATATTGACATGGAGAGAATACTTTTGTTCCTTGACTAGATGTGACTCTGCCTTAGAGAGGGCTTCTCAGTGTAGAGAACAAAGTCCATTTCTCTCAGGCTATGTGGTGAAATGCCATTATCTTACCATCAACTTTCACAGACAGAAAAGGCAATAAAATGCCAATGAAGTTGGAACAGCAGTGGCTCTTGTCTCCTAGGCAGGGTGTGATGCTGTTACTATCGTATAACATCATGTATTTGGCTAAGTGTTACCCACGATTTCTTTCTGGAGTCCATGCCATACACACTCTGTCACAGCCAGATATAAAAGATGCAGTAGAGAAGTTGGCATCAATTTTGGAAGCCATGAACTTTCTCATTTGCATGACAGGCTATGATCTGGTTTTATATCTCTGGGGTGATTTCATATCAGAGTTTGTATCTAAGAGTCCTGGAAGATCTTGCTATCGTCAAGATCTATCTTCCTTTGAAAAGTTAATTTTCTCTATTGTACATGAATCTTGTTAGCTCTTTAGCCTATTAATATTGTCAGAACAACTGTTTATAATAATTAAATAACACCTTGAACTTAAGGGGAATTACAGCAACCCTATACTATACACAAGAAAGATATAAACCCTATTTTACAAATAAATTGAGACTCAGACTATTAAGTGATTTAACCTAGGTAAACCAGTGATAGACATAGGACTGGAAGCCACGTTTCCTGACTCATTTTCTGCTCTTCTGTTCATTTTGCTACCTGTCTGTAATTGGTATTATTTCAGTATTTGATTCATGTTTATGATCTATAGATGTTTAAGATGTTTGGAGTTCTAGGTTCTAGTGTAAGCCCTGCTATTAACCAGTGAGGTTGACCTTTAAGAAGTCTGTTTAGCTTTTTCTTAGGTTATTTCTAAGATACTTTCCAAGGAAAAAAATACTGTTTAATTTTATGATTCTAATTCCATTTAAGTAAAGTAACAGTCATACCATAGATATTAGAGAGTTCTTATCTGGAATGTTTTATTTATTAATGACATCATTGAAACAGCAGGTGTGACAGAGAGTTCCTGGCTTTGATTGTTATAATTATTTTAATTTATTTCCTGTAACTCTGCCCTTGGCTTATTAAGTTTTGAATTAGGTATGAAAATTAGTAGGCTGAAGTTACAAATTACAATTCATTAAATAAGTTCATAATCTATTTTATACTGTTAAAATGAAATTATATTCCAAACTCTTACAATTAAGTGTGAACAATCTGCGTTTGAGACTTTAAAATAAAGCTTAAACACTGTAGTCCCATTCCTCCTTCACTAACTTATTTCTGTGTAAAAGGCCTTTCTTCCTTGAGGCCTGTGAGCCTCCAGGCCTTTTCAGGCTGTAGTGGTCTGCACTTTTCTGTTTTTCTTTCCCTGAGAGTGCTGATTAGTGACTTGCGGTGTGGATTCTGATTTATCGCAGACCAGAGCTGCCCCTTAGGGGCTGAGCAGAAACACTCATGAAGGAGCCCTGATTAAAAAGAGTGGTAATGAAGACAAATGTTTCAGAGGGAGTTGAGAGAAAACCAGTCGTTGCCATTCCCTGTAGCTCCTCTGAGCTTTTGAAAAAGAGGTAGTGGTAGCCAAAGGAAATATTTCTTCTTTGTTGTTTATTTCTCATGGCACTGGAAACATTTTTCTTTTCCTCCTGGGTGTTCTAATTCTCACTTGTTAACTGCTTTTCATGCAGGGTTGCAATTAACCCCTGGCGGATACCTCACTGTGTTCCCCTTATAGCTACTCCATCCCCAAAGAAGTTTTTAATGCTTTGACCTATAACCATTTTTACATTCTTCAGACTTGACACTTTTGCCTAATTTCTCAGACCATTAAATCACACTTCTGTTTTTTTCTAGTGATTTTTTTACTGGAAAGTTGATGTTAGGTGCCTATAATCACCTTCCCTTCTTCTTGTTTTTGTAAGACAGAATGCCAGTAGAAAAACAAATTCCTGTTCACTTGGTAATTTTAATTACAACTAGGTCAAAAGTTCCAAATCTAGTGTTACGTTCATAACTAAAGACACCATTCCAAAATTACTTGAGTATAGGTGGGAACTTGGCAGATAAGTATCATTGCTTTATCTGGGGCCTTGGGCATCTGCCAAATCAGTAGTCCAACCATCTGTGGCCACATGAGCTCTAATCTACTGCCCTGGTCAAACTTAACCAAAATTCTGTTTCTTTCAGAAGATTCCCTAACATTGGGATAAATGCTAAGGATATAGATTGTTTGTGACAGGCTTACACAATGAGTCTTAACCTACATTGAATGGTCTAAATGCCATATTCATAATACTTAGCGAGGGAGAAAGATAAAGGACCTTGGAAGCTATGAAGTATTCTAGTGAGCAAGAGCAAACCACTACACATGCACCTGGTTAGTGTGCTGTGAACTTTGTTAAATGCTGAGAAGGCAAGGTGGAGAGGAGGAAAGACAAGATAAATAGTGTCCACCCTCCTACCTCCATAATGAGAATCTGCTTAACCCAGATTGATGTGGGTTAACACGTAAATATCAAAGAATCTAAGCAAAGTTCATAAAGTGCCACCATGACCTGACCTACTGACAGTTTTGATTTCCAGAGGCAGGTAGTGGTTTCTGATCCAATCGAGTAGATTCCTTTTTGTGAAGAAAGTCTCACTGTACTTAGAGAACCTTGTTAAATATCCAAGGCTAAAGGAAAAATTTAAATCTAATCCAATCAGATGAACAAACAGATAAAAAGATAGACTCAGTAGTGTGAGAGGAGCATTTAAAGCTGTCCCTATGGCCTTTCTGGAATTTTTATCTCTCTCTCAAGCAAAACAAAAACAAACAAAAAACTCAGAACAACAACAACAATTTATGAGTTTAATGTTTCTTAGATATAAGGGAGTATTTGAAGTTATCCTATTCTGATGAACATCTGAGATTAAAGATCAGCATTAAAGATTAAATAGCACACACTGAGAGAAGGGTTGGGTAAGACCTTTCACACTTATGTTTTTTCTACTGAGGTTGGGTCCCTCTTAAAGATTAAACTCTTCCCTAAGTACAAAGGCAAGGTCAGGGTCTTCTGAGTCTAGGCTAAATGATGTCAAGTACAAGGTCTGTAGGAAAAGCCAAAAATTGCTGCAGCTTATCTGCCAAGGGATGAAGATTCAGGCTGCTAGACTAATTGCCAAAATTGTAGAATTACTTCAGGAGTATGCTCCAGGCTAGTAGAATTCCATGCAAATTTGAGTCATTTGACATTACTTCCCTCTTAAGTGGGGAAGAAAAAAGATTTAGTAATTTTTAAGACTGAACCAAATTTCCCCTCAAGTACTGATGTACTCTTTCCAGTCTGAAATACTGGCATACTGTTCATTATTTTTCCTGGCTTCAAACAGGCATACTCAGATTTCATGGATATCTGAATCTTTCTTTGAGGATCTGGGAACACATCAGAAAAAACAGATAGAAAAGAGGGAAAAGGAAATAGGTTATTTCCTTAGCCTTTTGAAGCAAACGAATTGGAAGGGTGCTTTCTGTGACATTCATTGGCCTGCAACTGCTTGGAATCTCCAAAAATACCAGCTTTAGTTCCTTACTATGTAATCTTTTAACAAAGTATTTTGCAGATATACTTAACATATGATTTTCACATATGTATTCTGAGGATCCACAGAAGCAGAGTTGGAGAGATGGAAGCATTTGAAGACTGCAAAGTAACTTGAAATTGAGGGATACAGTACTAATGAAGGAGTCACACGCAAAAAGGGAAAGGAGGTAGAGTTTGCCTGATTTGGAAAATAAATATTTCAAAATAGTCTGCTTCAGTCTGGCCAGTATGGTTAGATAAGAATCACATTCAGAATAAACCCTGGAGCAATTAATACGCATAAAGGAATGGAAGAAATATAGATTTCATGGTAGGAAGATTAAAATCAATAATAATAGCAAACTTTGTTGATTTTTAAAAAGTACGTGTTAGGCACTGTGCTCAGTACTTTATGAGCATTATCTCATTTTCTTCCTAATTTTATAAATTAGGAAATTGAGATTTTGAGAAATGAAGTCATGTGCCTGAATTAACGTAGTTCATTGGCTCGTGGAGAAAGCCCTTGATTTTTATGCCAATCTATGCTATCTCCCTGTGTAACTTTGGTCAGTTAATCCATTTATAAAATGAGAGTATTCCCTGAGAAATTTCAGATCCTTTGGTCCTAGAATTATAGAAAAGTACATCAGGAAGTTGGGAGAACTTTGTAATGGTGGGACATTTAGAAACAAACTAAAATAGTGATTATAATAACATTTCAAATTAATGCTAGCTAACATTGATTGAGCATATACTATATAATTATGTAATTAAATTTACAAACAGCTCATTGAGTCCTGAAAACAATCCTTTTGACATCAGTTTATAGTCCCTAAGAAAGGTTAAGTAACATCTCCAAGGTCACAGAATTAGAATTAATCATGAGTAGTGAGCTATATCAGAGATCCAAAAGACAGTTTTTTAGATTTCAAATGGCTTTAGTGATAATAGGACACCATACATGGCTCTTGCAAAGTAATAAGAAATTGGAATCATGAAGAAGCAAGTTTTTAAAACAGTTGTTTGTCCAGACTAGGACTTGTCTTAGTCCGTTTGCATTGCTGTAAAGGAAATACCTGAGGCTGGGTAATTTATAAGAAAAGAGGTTTATTTGGCTCATGGTTCTGCAGGCTATACAAGAAGCATGGTACCAGCATCTGCTTTTGGTGAGGGCTTCAGGGAGCTTCCAGTCAAGGTAGAAGGCAAAGGGGGAGCAGGCGCGTCACATTGTGAGAGTAAGGGGACAGGTGCCTCGCTCTTTAAACAACCAGCTCTAGCATGAACTAACAGCAAGGACTTACTCACTGCTGCTGGGAGAGTACCAAGACATTCATGAGGGATCCACCCTCATGACCCAAACACCTCCCACTAGGCCCCACCCCTAATTGGAGATCAAATTTTAACATGAGATTTGGAGGAGACAAATATCCAAACTATATCAGTACTCTACTTTTCTCTTAGTTTTTTTTAGTAGACCATTTTTAAAGCTTAGTAAAAATTACATACAATATTTTCTTCACAATTTGAATTCATGTTATTAGACTTTTCTCTTGAAAATAGTTACAAATTAAATGTATGAGGTTTCCAGTAGTTTGAAGTATCCAGAATCTGATAGAGACCAAATCAGGGACATCTGAGATAGTGAGAGCACCTAACCTTCTATGTGTCAGTGTCCTGTTTCATAGTTCTCATAATGGCATTATGAGGTAATTAGTGTTATCTTCATTATAACAGATGTTTATAAAAATACAGAGTTGGTTTCTTATTATCTGGTACTTTTTGTCACTTAGCCCTAAATCTCTTAATTCAAGGACATACTCTTTTAGTACTGGGGAGCAAGTTTAAGGCTGACTTTGCTACACTAATCAAATTACATCAGCATCAAGTGCCCACTAATTAACACAAAATTTATATCTGCATTAGCTAAATGTCATTTCACCACAGTGGCCTGAAATAAGCTTTTTATTCCGTTGAGTTAGCATACCATCTCATTGTAAGTATTACAGACAAGCTAATGACAAAATGTAGGTCCATGTGTATTTGTTATTTAGCAGGAAATAGCTAGAAGATGGTCAATACTTCCAGAGATCTGAAGGGAAATGCCCTGCTTCATTTTTTACCCGATCAGTCAACTTGTCACCTTGAGGTCCCATGTATACATCATAGCAGCGCTTAGCAGACTACTGCCACCACCTGCTTATGTGCAGCCCACAGGCTAGGAACAGTTTTCACATTTTCAAATGGTAGAAAAAAATCAAAAGAAGAATAATATTTTATGAAACCTAAAAATCATGTAATATTCAAATGTCAGTGTTCATAAATAGCGCTTTAATGGAACACAGTCATGTTTGCTCATTTATGTATTGTCTGGGGCTGCTTTCTCACTGTGATGGCAGAGTGGAGTAGCTGTAACAGAGATCATATGGCCTAAAGGTACTTACCATCTGGCTTATTGCAGAAAATGTTTTCCGACCAGAAGATCTAGTCCAAACTCTTTCCTAGCATGGCATGCAAAGCCTTTGTGAGCTGGCTCTTGTGGACCTCTCTTGCTGCTGCTGCTGCTGCTACTGCTGCTTCTACTACTACTTCTTCCTTTTCCTTTTCCCCTTCTACTGCTGCCACAGCTGCCGCCGCCGCCGCCGCCTCCTCCTCCTCCTCCTCCTCCTCCTCCTCCTCCTCCCTGTATAAGCAGCCTCAGCTGTAACCATTCTGAACTACTGGTGTTTCTTAGACTCTAGCATGATTTCTACATATCTAAATGTTTTCCCATGCTATTCTCTCTACGTGAAATAATTCCTTCCCATCTTGGGTACCCCTGGAAAAGTCCTGTTTGTCTTCCAATATTTTGACTTAAGCATCCCCTCTTCTCTGTAATCGTAGCATCCTGGACATAAATTTATTTCTACCTTGCATTCCCTCACTAGACAGTAAGCTTTTTCATCTTTTTGTCTCTCAAACAGGGTTTTAAACTTAAGCACTATTGGTATTTTGGCCTGGATAATTCTTTGTTGTGGAGCTGTCCTGTGCATTGTAGGATATTTAGCAGCATCCCTGGCCTCTACCTAATAGATACTAGTATCATGTGCCCTTCCCTCAGATTTCTCCAAATATTATCAAATGTCCCCTGGTGGGCAAAAGTGTCCCCATTTGAGAACCACTGCCTTAGAAACCAGCAGTAACCAGCCCATGGTGGGTGCTGAGAAATGTTAAATTGAGTTACTAAAATACTTGATTCACATTGAATTGTATACTTTAAATGTATGAATTGGGAATTATATCTCAATAAAGCTGTTTTTAAAAAAAGACTTAGTTTACTCTTAGCTGTTATTACTGGCATTATTATGGTGGGGTTTTTTGTTTTCCATAACTGGTTGTGTCATATATAGTACTAGGTGATACTAATTTTATATCATCTTATTTAATACTGACTTCAAGCTTGGGAAGTTTACCTGATTATCACTTCTTACGTTTTGGGAAATGCAGACACAAAAAGATTCAGTAAATTGCTCAAAAGCCACATAATTAGCAAGCCTATATGAAGGGACACAGGACTTAGCTCTTGTTTCCTTTCAAGGCTATGTTCATTCCACTTAACTATGTTGCTTCCACAAGCCATATATTAGCCAAATAATGAACTTCATGGTTAGGTGAAAATGCATGTACCTACCAATGAGCAATATGTGTATATAGCATATATGAGCAATTTCTACATAATAGGAGCATTATTTTTGTTCAGAATGCTAAATACTGAGTTTCTTATCAGTAGAACAGCCCACATGCTCTATAAACAATGGTGAGCTTCTTGTTTTGTGTAGTTGTTTTGGTTGGTTGGTTGTTTGGTTTTCTTTGAGTCCACTGAGGGACTGCTGTTTTCTTCTCCATCTTTAGATCCTTGCGATGGTGGGCAATGCACAATTACTCTAAGTCATTGTAAAGATCTAGTTTTCACTCTGAAAAAAACAAAATTCATAGGTGGATTTATCAGTATCTTTCAGATAGAACCTTGGCACAATGGCACTAAAACAGATAAGACTTATAAGACTGGTAATCTTTGGAATAGCAAAGAACAATAGAACTTTCTGTAGTGATGAAAATGTGCTATATTTGTGCTATCTAATATAATAGCCACATATGGCTATTTAGCACTGGAAATATGGCTGTTATAACTGAGGGACTAAATTTTTAAATTTTTATTTAACTTTAATTAATTTAAATGTAAATAGCCATGTGTGGCTAGTAGCTATGATATTGGAAAGCACAGCTTTAGAAATCTTCACTTTGACAAAGCCACAAACCTAAGCTTAACCCCAGCAAATGTCTCAGGGGCCAAAGACTCCAATTTTGGATTGAATAAAATACCAGTATTGAATATATATGGAAAGTGTAGGAATTCTACTCATACAGTACAAATTAAGAGATTACTGTTGTATCTTGGCTATGTGACACATACACAGACAAAATTACTCTGTTGGGTGTAAACTCACATTCCAGTGATACTTCAACATTTATGAACGTCTTTTAGTAAGCCATTTTGCATTTTTCTGTTGACTTGATTGTTATAATAGTTACAAAATAAATTATTTCGGAGGCAATGTTGAGACATTGAGGAATAAATAGATAATGTGATGTACTTAACTGTTTTAGGTGTTTAAGATATAGTTTTGGAATAAGAGACTTTTGCTTTATTAAAATCTTAGAATTTTTTACTAGAACATTTGTTTTTTGGCTCCTGGTCTAAATGACAGCTGCATTTAGGAATTCAGCAGAAAAGTAACAGTTTTTCTTCTTTGGGCATTTTTCTGAGTTTACTCAGAAATTCAGAGGATTTCATGTATTGAAATATTCTTTTCATACCTGTAAGATTTTAATTATGAAGATAATAACATAATAATTTGATGTTTTTATGAGCAATACATTCTTAAAAAGGAGAAAAACAGTTTATTTCAAATGTCATCCTAAATTAGCTTTAATCGTTCACAAGTTATAGTTAAACCCACTTTATGTTTTTGCTTATATTTATTTGTTTATTAAATCTATTAGATCTTGAAAAAAAGCAACTCAATTATAATGGAAACCAAGGTGAGTTTTTTATTCACAATTTTCAAGAATTATCTTTTTGTTTATATTTTCCCCCATACTTACCTTGTATTACTAGTGATTGAAGTTCTGAATTATGCTTATATTCTTCTGCTTAAAGATTGTACATTTTTTCCCTTAGAGAAAATGTAAAGATTTGGAGGACTTAAAAAAAAAGCGTAAAGATATTTTTTTCCTTCCCCATTTCCTGATTTTTTCCTTTAAGGAAGTGTGAGGAGGTTAAAGATGTCTATGATGTGGCTGAATGAGGTTGACAAATAATGTTTTTATATTTGTGGTTTTGGTGTTTCCTCTTACATATGTGCTTTCTTTCTTCAGTTTCTGACTCTGTCAAAAGAGAATTGGCTGCCTCCTTTGTATTCTGGGCACATGTCATACGGGCTTCAGGCTTTGTCTGTAGTAAAAGCTGTAATGTTCAGGAGTGGGTGAGCTACTTAAGGAATTTCCTTCCAAGGATTCCTTGCATGGACTGCTTATCAGAAAAGGTGTAAATGCTATTATTGATGGTTTCCTAGATCTCATATAGGCGGTGTAGTTCAGTGTGATTAAAAGTCACCATGCTTTATGCTATAGGGAGTACAAGTTTCCCTGGCCCCCAGAAACTTGGAATGTAGTTGATAAAAATAAAACCCTAGTGACCATAGAACAAGGCAGATGGAGTTCTTGCAAGGCACAAAGAAGGGAAAGATTTGTTTTAACGAGTGATCACAGAACATATTGTGGAAAAAATGCCATTTGGGCTAGAATTTGAGGAATAGTTAGTATTTTGACAGGTGAAGATTGAGGACCTATTGGCAAGACACAAAGGTCCCAAGGCATATACATATTGGACCAATTTGAGGAAGAACAGGAGTCTGCTTTGAATATACAGTAAAGGATCTGTGAGTGGAAGTTATGGAAGATATAACTGCCAAGGAGGTTGGGACCAGACTGAGAAAGAAAAGTGCTCATGGAAGATTTGGAACAGTGGACAAGGAATGGAAATGGAAGGTTTCAATGTTGGGAAAATTATTCTAGCAGCAGGATTGAATAGATGTGGGAAGAACTAAAGAACAGCAACCTTGTTAAGTGATTATCACAATCAAACATTTACCAAGTAATCACAGCAACTGAGGTTCAATTTATAAAGCCCCGTAAAAGTTGCTAATCTCTCCAATTTATATTTTTCTGGAGAAACTGTTCTCTGGCATTTGGCCATCTTAGTATAGCTTTTATATAACTTTGGAATGCAAAAGGGAAGAGAGAGAAAATTATACTTTTTTTGTAAAGTCAATGAAAAGCTTCTAGTCTATGAATTTTAAATTAATAAATAGATAATTCTTACATAAAACTTATGTTCTTTTGCTTATGAAATGACTATATGACATTGGACACATTACACATTGTAATGTCATTTGATAGTACGTGATTTAAGATATGTTTTATCCTAATCTGCAAGTGTCCCAACAAATGTTAAGCAAGTAAGCAAAAGGCATGTTTCCCCATGCCCTTTGTTCACTTAATTTTTTTTTTTCAAAAATATAATACTGGTGGTCAGTCACGGTGACTCAGGCCTGTAACCCTAGCATTCTGGGAGGCCAAGGCAGGAGGATTGCTTGAACTCACCCTGAGCAAGAGCGAGACACCGTCTCTACTAAAAATAGAAAATTAGGCAGGCCTTGTGATGCATGCCTGTAGTCTCGGCTACTCAGGAGGCTGAGGCAGGAGGATCGCTTGAGCCCTGGAGTTTGAGGTTGCAGTGAGCTACGATTACACCATTGCACTCTACCCAGGGTGACAGAGTGAGACTATTGTCTCAAAAAAAAAAAAAAAAAAAAACAGAGAGAGAGAGAGTGAGTGAGTGTGTGTGTGTGTGTGTGATACTGAGTGAGGCAGACATCAGACATGAAGCCCATGAGAGATCCATTGCTGCCACTGCTACTTTTCATTGTCAGTCCTATCTATCACTTCTCTTTATCCTGGGTCACCCATACAATGGGACTAGGCTGGTTCATTTAGACAAAATAGACAGTCTCCATCCTCTATTGTCCTGAGTACTTAAACCAGTGTATAAATCTTACATTTCTCAACCAAGGTCCTTTACATTTCTGTATAGGTTGGACATTTGGTTGCTTTAATGTTTGAGCAGTTATGAAGAGATTGAACTACCCATGTTTTAGATTATGAGCTTATCTAAAGTTAAACAATTACAAAGATACTAAAGATCTTAAGAGAAGTTTGTTGAGGATAAGATTTATTAAAATGTCTAGAAACTTTGACCTTCAGAAGCTAGTTTTAAAAAAGAAAAAAATTTATTAAAGTGGAGTATTTTTATTCCCATTTCTGCTCTCCTTTTCTCCTTTTCTCCATGTACATATACTTTCACATTACTGGTATTTATCACATTTAATATGCTCTTGCGTAATTAAACAAAAGAGCTATATTTATTATTAAGGTTCTTGACTAAGCACGATATATACATTATCTCATTTGATCTTGTTGACAATCTTATTAGGTAGGTATTATTATTGCAGTTTTAGCGATGAGAAGACAAAGAAAGGTTAAGTAATTTGCTGAAAGACACAAAGTTAGTAATTGGCAGAGCCAAATTTAAACCCACATCTGTACAATTTGAATTGATGTCTCAACTAGTACAGTATACTGCCTTCCTTGGTGCTAGATGATGTGCCCCCAGTTTTGGTAATGGAGGAACACTGGTCCAAAGTGGATGTTTGCATAGAGGAATCAGAGAATTTTAAGAACAGAAGGGTACATGGAGGTCATCAGCCCTCATGTAAAACAAAAATCCTGTGTATCTGTAAATACTCTTTATTTAACTAGATTTGGATAGTGCCCTGGGAGTACTAGTTCATACTAGTAACAACTCTCTGGGGGAAGGGAAGGACATATCATCAGAAAAAATTGATGTGGGGGTAGAGGTGAAGGCAGGAAGAGGCAGTCAGTATGGACTAATGCGCTTGGAAGACCTCTGCTTTTTCATGTATGCATCTGACAAAAATAGACTTAATGACATCTTGGATTTGCTTCAAAATAGTATAGGAGAAGGGAAGTGGATTTGGATGTGGATGGGGCAAGATTGGCCTGATTTGATGGTTCTTGGGGTTATGTGATAGATGCATGGGTTTTATCATATTTTTCTATTTTGATGTATGTTCAAACTTCTCCATAATAAAATGTTTTTAAAAATGTATTTGAAAGTACTGGTTCTACGATTTTGTAGTGGTTACTGTGTATATGTTTTCTTATCCAAAATTTTCTTGGATGTTTTGTCAAAAGAAGCTTTTTCTTTTAGCATTTGTTCCCTTTTAAACTCTCCCTCATCTCTCTTCCTGATTATTTATTAAAGAAAGAACTCTTTTTTTTTCCCAGTGTTGAAGGTGAAGTTAACTGTTAGCTACCTATATAGCTGCAGTATTGGGATAATTTATCTAATTTTTCTTATGAGTAAGTTCTCTTTGACTTTATTTTTGAACTCAGACTTGCTTGCATTGTTCTTGTTAGTAAAAAACATCACTAGGATGTACTTAGTAATTGGAGTCAGCTGCACTTAAGACTGGTCAGCCAGACTGTTATTTTAGCCTTCACTAGTAGCGTTTTTAACACCAGTTTGACCTTACTTTGAAACGTTCTCAAAATACCATACTTTAATATCGATTTATATACTTTCATATTAAGGCAGGGCAAGGTCCCTGCGGGAGCTGGGGGGGATGAAACTCTTCCGTCTCACAAATACAGAGTAAAGGTAGATTTTCCGATTTTTGTCTTTTAGAGAAAAACAGTGTGGGGGGAAGAGTTTAGATAAAGTTTTCCTTTGGTCAGGACATAATGAATGCAAATGCATTCTAAAGTGTTAAGTCACAGAAGGATAGGATGCCTACAAATTAGGTGTGTGGATTCCCCTCGCCTATGTGTCCTAGTACTGCTTTAGGGTAGAGACTGAATTCTCAATGTGTAGCTCCGAGTAGGTGCTCAATGAATTTTCTTTCTGAATGGTAAATGCTAAATTCCTGTAACTTTATGTCAATTATATTTTAGGCAAGTAATGCTCAAATTATATACAAGTTTTCTGAAAATAAGTTCTAAGTTTTTTTCATTCCCAAGGAGAACAGTTGACTCCTTTCTTCTCTTTGCTTTTTACAGTTGTCCCTATTTTTTTGCCACCAGTAAACTCCTGTCTAGTGGAATGTCAGAGACAGAGTAAATTTAGGAGTATAGATATTCTTTTTTATGTAGATGGAGAGGGTTATAGTATTCTGAGGACTTTGCTTCTTTCTCTGAAGACACAGCTATCAGCAGATCCATATAAGGCAAGGGACTCCCTCCTGTCTCTTCTGAGCCTTCTACATGTATGTCTAGATACTATGACAGATCCATTGCCTGTGAAGACCTGGAACATTTCAGACAATAACGCAGACTTGCTTTCTTATGCTATATATAGGAATTGAGCAAGGGTTTTATAATGAAATGTCCCTCCAAGCATTCTCTGTCTTCTGGTAATGCAAAACCCTGACACCCAGTAAGCAGTCCTTTTTAGATTTAAAATGTTGGCTACTTTATCTCTGTTACCTTTCTGAAATGCTCGATCTAACATTTCTTATAAAATAATAAAATCTGTGAAAGTTTCAAATTTTATAAGTGATCATCAATAGCTAAAAAAACCCTAGTCATTTAACAACACTATTTCTGTGCACGTTGTGAGACTATAATTTACATTTGCTTTAATTACCCCTTTATTTTCTTGACTTCTTCGAGTCAGTTATTGGAATTGTTTTTATGGGTTGTGGAGTAAGCTAAAGGTTAAAGATATTTTCTTAGTAAGTTGATTACATCAAAGAATTACTTCATATAGATTAACTGAAATAATGATACCGGTAAGATTCCCAGACCAGGATCATTACGGCATTTTGAGAAGGCCCTCAGTGACAAATTGCCCTAAACCTGTTTGGCTCACCACCATAAGGTTTAAACATAAAAGTATAAAAGTGTTTAAAATTTTCTTTCTGTTTCCTTATCAGAAATATTCATTTAGACCATAACAACTGTTAGAACAAGATAACAACTCCAGGCCAGCTGTCAAATGTTTACCATTATCAAAACTCTCCCTGGAGGGAGATGCAACTTTGGCTCGCCTCACCGGCAGTAATTTAATTTTTCCTTCATTCTGACTCGGAAATGGCAGCATTTTTCAAAGCTTCCTCCCACTGATGGCTGAAATTTTCCTTGTGAAATGATTTCCACCAGTCTTGAATCTTTCTTGTTTCTGCCGTCTTCACCTTTGCTGATGGTTCTGCAACTCATCACCAGCTATGCAAACTGACAGTTCACATCCTGGGGCAGCAGCGGGGTCTGGCCTGCAGAAAGGAGCAGCCTGACCAAATTTACGCTCACAAGATCTCTTAATTCACAAAAGCATTTGCTCTAGTTCCTGTTCTCTGCTGCAGGGGCAATGGAGAGGGAGTGGGGGTTGGGGGAGGACCATTGGGAGAATGTTCTGAGGAGAAGAGAGGCTCTCTTCACACTCTACTGAGTACACAGACTTTGGAGATAAAAAACAGACGGAGAGAGGCATTTCCAACCATCTTGCTGATCTGTGCAGGAGTTCATTGAACTGTACAGCATAGCACCAGACCACTGTGTCATTTAATGTTACTTTGAAAAACTGTTCTTAAATGTTCAGCACAAATATCCCTCTCCCTTTTACTTAAATTGACAAAGAAATAAAAATTAAAATGAAATAAAAATGTAAATCTTGCAATGAGAATGACCAGAAATTGTTTTCTTCTCTGGAGAGTTCTGTTTAATATGCAAGTCCTCTTAACAAGAGTAGACAGAGGAAGTTTTAGGTTTGATTTGAACTTCATGTACATGACATATTTCATTTTTTTCTTTCCTCACAAATTTCAGCCTAGGCCACTTGTTTGCGGAAATGGACAAACCTTCCCTAGCTGTTTCCAAGATACTACTGGAGTCTGAGATTACCTTTTATCTTCTTGGTGGAGCATATTTTGTCCTTCAGCTCCTCTAGGGAGGACTCATCCCCCCTATATCTACCCTAGATAGCTGGCACAGGACTGTTTCTTAGCACATGGTTACTTGTTTACCAGTTTGGGTCACTCCGATAATTGTTTTCAAATATGTATTGCTTAAAATGTACTTTTGGGCCAGACCTCATGGCTCACACCTGTAATCCTAGCACTCTGGGAGGCCAAGGTGGGAGGATTGCTTGAGGCCAGAAGTT
>CAUYPO010051255.1:0-20919 GCA_963574435.1 Cheirogaleus major | reverse complement strand
TCTCCGCATCCACGCCCGACATTTATTGTTTGGGGACTTTTTGATAAGGGCCATTCTTACTGGAGATAGGTGATATCTCATTGCAGTTTTGATTTGCATTTCCCTGGTGATTAGAGATGTTGAGCATTTTTTCATATGTTTGTTGGCCATTATTCTGTCTTCTTTTGAAAAATTTCTGTTCATGTCCTTTGCCCATTTTTTGATAGGGTTGTCTTAATCCCATACCTTCGAGAAACTAGATTCTGGCATGAACCTGAAGGAGCTTGGAAGTGCATATTTCCAAGAGCCTCCCAGTAAGCGCCCAGCCAGAAAATACCTTCATTTCACTTTGTGTCCTGGATCACACAAATAAGTTGAACCAATGTGGACTTCTGACCTATAGGAATTATCAGATAATAAATTTGCATTGTTTTAAGCTGCTAAGTTTGTGGTAATTTGTATGGCAGTAATAGAAAACTAATACAAGACTGTTCCATTGCATTACTATAACACAAATTTAAAAAAAATTTACTATTGATAGATTTGGATTGCTTCCATTTGAGAGTTACTATAAATAATGATGCTGTGGACATTCTTGTATCTGTCTCTTGGCAAATGTATGTACATATTTCTTTCCATAGATACTCAGGAGTGGAATTGGTAGATCATATTTTATGAACATGTTCAGCATTAGTAGATATTGGCAAACATTTTATCAAAGTGGCAGTACTAATATGCACTCCTACCCTTGGTCTGTGAGAGTCCTCATTGCTGCACATCCTTGCTAACATTTTGGTGGAAATTTTTTGATGGAAAATTTCTAGTGCTAAAGAAGAAATAGTTTGCTATTTTTGTAAGTGTTTATTACTCATAGCATTTTGATTTACATTTCTCTGATGATTAATGATGTTGAGAATATGTTCATATGCTTATTAGATGCTTGGATATTTTCTTTGAAGAATACCTGCTCAACAGTTTGTCAAGCATTCCCTAAATAGCAGCACAGCTACTT
Organism: Cheirogaleus major; assembly: GCA_963574435.1. NCBI lineage: Eukaryota > Metazoa > Chordata > Mammalia > Primates > Cheirogaleidae > Cheirogaleus > Cheirogaleus major. The sequence continues at coordinate 19,928 of CAUYPO010051255.1, read as the reverse complement.
GATTGGCTTGCCACACTTCCATAAAAACAGTTGGGAAGGAAACAGTAAGCCCACGTGGATTTATACGGTTTATACTCGCAGCACAGAAGGCTTCCTAAGCTTCTGTTCACATCTCCTGTTTGCAGAAGTTCCCTGTCCCCATATGTGCCGCGGGGTCCAAGGTGGGCCCAGATATTTGCTATGTTTGTGGCGCAGGTCTGTGCCTCAGCTGAGAGACACTGCCCTTAGGAACTTCCCAGTCATTTAAGGGGCTGCTGGCAGACCTGCCCTTTCTTTATATCTGAGGAAGAGTTAATAAAAATATGTAAGCACATCTTCTCCCAGAAGAGGAGGGAAGATAAACAAATTTTCTATTTCTAATTATTCTTTTCTATCTTGAAAAGTAAATAAATTTTCTTTGTTACTCAAAAACTAACTCTAGCTTCCAAGGCTGTTTGCTAATATCCTTGAAAAGATAGTGTGATATAGATATAAAATATATGGGCATAAACATATACATGTACATATTTATTATAGTTCTATGTATGCCTATGTACATATAAACATATATCACATAAATATACATATATCAGCCTATCATTTGTGCATATATAATTTTTAACAATATATATAATGTATATACTATTTGCTGTATAAACATCTTTGAAAAGACAGTCTGATATAGTCAGATGCTGCATAACATCTGTTTCAATAATGTTTCAATCAACAACAGAACACTTTTACGACAGTGGTCTCATAAGATTGTAATACTATATTTTTACTGTACCTTTTCTATGTTTAGGTATGTTTAGATACACAAATACTCACCACTGTATTACAATTTTTGGCAGTATTCAGGACGGTGACGTGTACAGGTTTGTAGCCTAGGAGCAATAGTCTATACCACACCGCCTAGGTGCGTACTAGGCTGTACCACCTAGGTTTGTGTAAGTATACTCTATGATGTTCACACAAAATGCCTAAAGATGCATTTTTCAGACCATATCTCTATTAAAAATGCATGACTGTATATATCAGAATATATATATGTGTTAATGTATATATATGTGTATGTATGTCATGAAAAATTGTCTCCCAATAGATTTTGCCTGTTTTTCTATGTGGTATCTGCCTTTTTCTCATTAAGTTTGAGAAACACACACACACACACATACCTACACATACATAAACATATGGATCATAGCTTTTCAAATATTTCTTCTTTAACATGATAAATTTTCCTCAAAGCATTGCTTTTGCTGCATACCATGATTTTTATTATGTCTTATGTTTCTTATCATTCAGTTTTAAAATATTTTCTAATTTCAATTCTAATTTTTTCTTTTATTTCGATTTGTTTAAAATTGTGTTGATTATCATGCATACATTTGGAGATTTCTAGTTTTTGTAATTGGTTTCTGGTTTAATTTTATTGTGGTCAGAGAACGTACTTTTGAGTAAAGTTTAATGCTTTGAATTTTTGTTAAGTCTTGCTGTAAGACCCAACATGAGATCGCTCTATTTTGATAAATGTTTCATGGGCACTTGAAAAGAATGTGTGTCCTTCAGTGATTCATTGTACTGTTCTGTGTACATAAATTAGGTCAAGTTGGTTATTTTTCTTTAAAATTCTATATTCTTACGATTCTTTTCCTGCTTATTTTATCAGTACCAAGAGAGATAAGTTAAAACACATTTGTCTATTTCTCCTTTTAACTCTGTCAATTTTTGCTTTATATATTTGACTATGTTATTCAGTGAGTAGAAATTTAGGGCTGCTATCTTTATGGTGAATCACTCTTTTTATTATTATTAATTGTTCCTTTTTATCTCCAGAAATGTAGACTTAAAGTCTACTTTGTCTGATATTAGTATGGTTATGTTAGCTTCCTCTTGAGTGATGGTTGCATGATATATCTTTTTCTATTCAACTACCTTCAATTTTTGTGTCATCTAATCATTTACCATTACTATATTGATAATCTATTTTTACTCTAAGTTTAGGCCAGTGTATAATTCATGTTAATTAACACAGTGCTTATTGAATATAGAACAAAGTATAATCCTATTTTCCTTTAATTCTAAAATATGAACTAGAAATAAAAATATGAGAATATTGCACATTCTAAAACAATATTTACATATAGTTGTCATAATTTTTTTTGTTTGTTTTGAAATGGGGTCTCACTATGTTGCCCAGGCTGGTCTCAAACTCCTGGGCTCCATGAACCTCCCACCTCAGCCTTCCCAGTAGCTGGGATTACAGGAATGTGCCACTGTGCTTGGCTTTTCATAGCATTTGAAAGACAAATGTTACATTGATTCTATGGCCTCAATGTATTGTTTACTCTATGCTAGGCACTGTGTATTACTGTACACTGCAGTATATAAGTAGAATACGTTATTATCTTTTTTTACAGATGAAAAAACTGACAATCAAATTGGGAATCAACATCTTGTTCAAAATTATATAGCTAATAAATCATAGACTTGGGAGTATAAACTCAAATATTTTTTATATTTTTAAAGTAATGCTTTTATTCCTGGAAAATGCTTTTTCCTTAACTGACATCTACCAAAAAAAGGCTTCAGTAATCTGAAATTTAGAATGAGCTTCTCCCCAGATATAGGGAAACACAGACTGTATTACCCTTGGCCAGTGTTAACTTTCACTAGCTATTGGACATAGTTCTGCAACAGACTTACATGATTGCTTTGTTTACTCCCCTTCTATTATTGCATGCACCTTACTTCTAGGATATTTGTCATTTAAGTAATAATAATGAAAAAAAAAAAGAATTGGGAACTGACATTAATTACAAGTAAAACCTTTTCTTCTAACAGAGAGAAGGAGAGAAGGATCATCAAGTGCGTTTGGCGGTTGGAAATGGTATGCGGAGTGATGTATGGAGACAGTTTTTAGACAGATTTGGAAATATTAAGATGTGTGAACTTTACGGAGCTACTGAAGGAAACATTTATTTTATGAACCACACTGGGAAAATTGGATCAGTTGGGAGAACTAATTTCTTTTACAGAGTAAGTACAGTATTTTCTTTATAAAAGAAATACATCAAGGTCTGGTGACTTTCTTCGTTGTGCTTGTAAATTATGGTAAATATTATCACTTTTCTTTCTGAGTTGAGAACTTCTATAAATAAAGTCGTGGCCTCTAGGTGAGAGATGGTGCTCTGGGTTATGCGAAACTCAGTCATCTCCCATGGTTTCCTTCTATAATATGGGGATAACAGTGTCCAATTTTTTGTTCAGTTTGTAAATGTAATGATATAATGTATTAACAGCAAGCATAAGTCCTAAATGTATTAATTTGACTCCATTTTCCTTAAGGATTTTCATTCCATTATTTCTAATTTTATCATTCATATCATTCAAAAAATCTGTACAGGTTCTTAATATATATATTTTCTTAAACTATTAATATGTCAAGATAACACTAAAATCCTAAAAGCAGCCAAAGAAAACACCTTTTTATGAGTAAAAAACTAGAAGTTGGTTTCTCAATAGCGACCACAGAAGACAAAAGACAATGGACAAATATGTTCAACTGGCTTGGAGAAATTACTGATAAACTAGAATTATACTCAACAGTAATATTTTTTAAATAATAAAGGTGAAAATAAAAATTTATAAAGCAAAATTGATATAACCTCAAGAAGAAACAAATCTTCAATAACGCAGACTATTTTAATAAGAAACAAACTACTAATCAGCATATAAAGGCCCCTGCATCTACCAACTTCAAAATACCCATTCTTTCAAGCACTTATGAAACATTTTATAAAAATTACTGGGCCACTTAAGGGATTCCAATAAATTTCAAAGGATCAAATAAACATAGATTATGTTCTTTGACAACAGTTTGAGATACAAATAATTTTTTTAAAAGACAACTAGATAATCTCCCATGTATTTGGAAATAAAACATTTCTAAATTGCCATGGGTTGAAGAAAAAATCATAATAGAAATTCAAAGATATTATGAGCTCATAATAAAAATGTTACATTTACAAACTTGTGGAATCAGCTAAGAACAGCTGAAAATTTGTTGGATGGAGCTAAATATCCATATCTGTTAGTTAATTTAAAAAAACTAAAATAAACTCAAAGGAAATAATAAAGAGCAGAAATTAATGAAATAGAAAAGAAACATTCAGTGAGGAATATCAAAAGAAATATAAATATAACATTTTTAAAAGTAAAGAAGTGGATTCTGATTGATAGAACACATAATATCAGAAATGGAAAGGGGGACATTGTTACAGACGCTTTAGGCATTAAAACAATAAAATAGGATTTTATTTGAATTTTATTTAGTCGAATGAGTTCATATCAATAAAGTTGAAATTATGAGATTACTTTGACAATTTTCTAGAAAATACAACTTACCAGTACTGACAAGAATTATCACACTAAATAAAATAAACATACCCCGAAATCTTACCGTAGCTCTAGATAGGTCACCTGTTAAATGTCCTGAATATTCGAAGAGCAAATAACTCTAATCTTACAGATTCTTTCAGAGAATACAAAAGGAGAGAAAACTCCCCAGCTCACTTTTTGACTCCCAAACCCGACGTGACAGTATAAGAACAGAAGGTGACAGGCTGGTGCCAGTCACAGACATATGTGTATGAAGCAAGGCTTTGGGTGTTAATCGCTCTCTCCTCATGTGTGTTTTCTCAGTGGCCTCACCTGTGCCCTGAGAGTGGCGCTATACTATGACATTGCTGTTGATGTTTCCACAGTGCCATACTCAAGCTTTTGAAAAGAGCTTTAAGAGTTCCGTAGTGCAAACTTTGGTGCATTTGTATCACTTGCATTCCTAGCTTCTTTAGTTTTATAGATTAAGATTTCTGCATAATAAACTGCCCTACATCAAAGAATACCTGGAAGCAACAAAAAACAAGTGTTTGGTTTTCTAGTTTGTGGAGATTTTCCTTTTAGTATCTGGAAGTAATTGACACGCATGTTTTTCAGCTGCAGTGGTTCCCTTTTTAGTTGAGCTGCCGCCTAGTCAAAGCTGTTGTAAATCACACCAATGTTCTAATCCTAAAGAAGGTGCAAACTATTTTTATAATGCATTCTTTTAAGATTTTGAGGGTCTAGTTGACATCTCAGAAATGTATTCTGAACTAATGTATTTCAGGGAAATTTACTACAGACGTTGCTGAGTTTTTCATTCCTTGCAGTCAATTTCTCAATTTCATTGCACTGATTCCATTACAGATTTGGTCATCACATTGAGCCTTCTTTGTGCAGCTGAATCATACTAAAGTAACCATCCAACAAGAGCACATGAAGATTTATTTTGTATTACTGATTTGACTTCACTATAATTTTCTAATGTTTTAAATTTGCTGTCAGACTGTAATAATATCAATAATGTAAAAAGTCATTTTTTTGTCTCCGATTTATTAGGAAAACTTGGTTTTCAACTCAGTTTTCTTTTTCAGTTTGGAAATGAAAAAAAAACATCATAACTAATACCATGTATATGCTAGTCTTTAATCATTTTATTCACATGCTTTTTTGTTAGATGGCAGGTAATTGGAAAAAGTTGCTCCAATAATTATTTCATAATTAAGTGGAGAGATTCGCCAAGTGTGTGTCTCAGAAATGTCAGCCTAATGCGAGCTTATGCCTACTGTCTCACAGGGAAACCAGCCTCCACGCAGAGATGGAATGTTACAAGGGAAGGAGGAAAATAAGGCAATGGCACAGAGTTCCTGTAATCCAAATATCATTTCCATATGCTGCACTTAACTATTTAAATGCATAAAACTGAAGAGATAGTGTCCCACATGTGCCCCAAGGCAAACAATATAAAACTTTTCGTGACAATGTATTTGAGAGACAAACCCAAGTAAAATTATGAGCTTCCTTCTCTTTCTTACAGTATTTTCTCCTGGGGAAAATAATTAGGAAGGAGCAGACATGAAATCCATAGATGAAATAAAGCTTGAAAAAAGGAATAAAATCAATCTAAATAAAAGCAACTGGAAAAATATAAATTCACATCAAGATAATAAGTCCTCTGAAATGGCCAAGAAATGTTTAGAAAAACAAATTCCCGCAGGCTCAAAAAAATTGCTGTATTATTCTCTATAAAAATAAGAGCTCAAAGGAGAGTAAGGATCAAGGAAAATATAAATCAACAAAAGGAATCCAAAAGTAAGCAGGATCAGCTCAAAGAAAAAATAGAACAAAAGATGAACATATCACAGAGACAAGACCACAGTAAAGGACTTAAAACTCAGCGAGACGGTAAGCCCTGCAGGGACAAGCTGGGTAGGGTTAAGGAGTCACATAAACACAATAAAAAGAACAAACAAATGATAATTAAGAAAAAGGATTTTGAAAACATAGATGGTGATCTGACATGTGCTTAATTGGTGTTCCTGCAGAAAAGAACAGATCAAAAAGAAAAATATTTCAGCCCTAACAAAAGAAAACCTCCTTAAAGTAAAGACTTGAATAGCAAAAGAGCACACTATAGTCCTGCAAAAAGTATATGGTACAAAATGATCATCGGAAAAATATAACCTGGTGAAATGAACAAAAATTAAAGATCTATAAGGAGATGATGAGGCAGAAAAAGCAAAAGATGTATAAGAGGTAACAGGTAAAGATGGGAAGCATCTTGGGCATCTCTCAAAGTAAAAACGAAACACTCAATGCCAGAAAAAAAAAATGAGAGAAATGTCTGTACCTAACAATTTTAGTTCTGGCTAAATTGCTTCTCAAGTATAAAGGCATCCAAGATGTTTTCTCAAAATCTTAATATTTACAGGAATATAATACTTTATAAAATTCACTGAGAAATTCTGATCAACCTGAAGATAAAACAGAACTTAGAAATGAAGGAATCACCTCCAGTTAAAAGGTTGATGGTGAACATTGAAACCATTTACATATAAAGGATTGAACAGCTCTGAATTATATTTACACAGGGAATAGAAATATAAAACCCAACAATATAAAAATAATATAACACTAAGAAATGGGAGTTAGGTGGCAGGAGAGGAGGAAGTATAAGTGGTCTTTCACAGTGGTAAATCCATGGACACACTGTAAAGACAAAATATAAGATTCATAAAAAGGCTCATATCTTAAACATTTTCATAACATTTTTTATTGTCTTAAAAGTAGGCATCTTTTAGGGACAAGGAAAGTTAGCCAACTATAAAGTAAGAGAACAGTCTCTACAAGACCACCCTCACTTCTGACATTAATTGCGATTTGGGGAGCCCCTAAGACCACTCTTTGGTTTCATAATTTGCTAGGACTCACAGAACTCGCTGACAGCTGTTACATTTGTGATTACAGCTTATGACAGCCAAAGTGTACAGGTTAAAATCAGCCCAGGAATGAGGCGCACAAGGCAGAATCTAGGAGGGTACCAGGGTAAAGCTCTCAGTCTTTTCTTGGGGAGTCAGAACATCATTACACCCCTAGAATTGATGTGAGACAATACACATGGAGTACTGCCAACTAGGGAAGCTCACCTGAGATTCCTGTCCGGATTCTCTCTGGGGCTTGATTATGCAAATCTGGTTGACTTCTATTTCCTGCCCCTCAGGAAGTCAAGCTGGGTGACCCAAAGCCCCTACTCTACATAGCATTGTTGGTGAGGCTCAGAGATCCTTTTCTAAATCATGTTGTTACTATCGGCTTGGCCCTAAGACAAACAAATACACTCCTATCAAAAATGACAATCCAAAGGCTGATAGATTACCTCCCAGAAGATGAGGTCAGACCTCTTTTTAGGCAAGGTTAAATTCTTTACTACACAGGGATGGATATCTCAGTTCTAGGCCCAACTCTGCCACTACTTGACTTTGTAACTTTGACAAGTTACTTTCCTTTGGGTTCAAAGTCTCCTCATGTCTTAATTGAGGAAATAATTTTGTGTTCCTTTTCCAACTCATAAACTTACAAATCTGAATATGCAAAGGCACATAAGGGTATGTATAGAAAGTCCCAGGGCTGATGTGTACAGCTGTTTCCCTAGACTGTCATGATGGACCCGCCTGTGGTTGTGCTCTGGATGTGTGCACACATACGTGGACATGAACATTTAGGGATTTTGAAGGTATGAAATCTATCTTTTTATATGTGTTACTATAATGCAGCCATTTTTATAAGAGATTCTCGTAGGGACCTCTTGAAGGCAGGAAGAAGGGAAATACTTCTAGCTGAGCATTAATGCTCTGATTCAGACTCCTTCTAGAGATGCTGTGATATATTTAATTTCATTTGAATTATAAAATTATTCAATTTTGACCATCAGGTTCCCTATATCTGATAACAGACACACTGAACAGTAATTTAATGTGGAATTACTCTCACCCGTATGTATGAAATAACACTAAAGCTGGTATCACAAGTTGCTGGGTGATGAAATAAAGCATGTTAATACAGGAGAGAAAGAATGGATAATGAACAGGGCAATGTTCTTGTTTGGCGGAGATGACAGAGGCAGTTCCTGAACTTCTGGAATCTTTCTTTCTACTAGTCCTTAGGCAAGTGGCCACTAGCCTGTTGTCCCAATTACAGACAAGGACAGATCAACAAGGTGTCAGCTTGCATTTTAATAAAGAATTTTTATGTCTAGAATAACAATACATTTGCTTCACTGCCTCTTTCATTGGCTCTCATCTTAAAACGGGACAATATTAATTTCTGCCTCCTAGAGTGTTTGGTGATGGAGCTAAGTGTAGCTCTTGAGCTCTCAGCACAGTGCCTGGCACACAGGAAGTGCTCAGTCAGTGTCAGCTGCTCTCATTTGTACTTTAATTCAAATTGTGATTCTAGTTCCGTGCTGATTTGACTAATATTAAAAACCATAAATGTTAGTGCTTAATCTTTGATAACAAATAATACTATCACATTTATCTCACCGGTATTCATCTTTGCCACTTACTTGCTCTATTAATAGATTTGTTCATGTCTCTCCTCTCTCGCTCCCTTTCCCTTCCCTCCCTGTTTCTCCTATTTGTCCTTTCTTATTTTCTCTCACTTCATTTTATTTCCTTTATGTTAGTTTACTATTTTCTAATTTAGCTTAATAAGATTACTGGTTTCATTGGTCAGTAAAACTTCAGTTTTCTTACAGAAAAAGTGAGGGGGTTGAACTAAACCCAACCTGCAATTCTTCCCCAGGGTCAAAATTTGGTGGATATGTGAGTCTCCATGACATGATAATAATATGGACATTTCAGGGGCAGGGGAGCTGGAAATATTTGTGATGGGGAGAGACAGCTGATTAGCTTGGCTGCCAACGCGATGAGGACGTTCTAACAAATCTGTCATCTTACACCACAAAAACGTAACTCAGTGTTAGTTTAAAGGCATTTAGGTAAAAAACCCAGGGGAAAAGGCCAAAGTAGTTTTCAAGTAACTGCACTTTTTAGGCATTTGGTTACTTTTCTAGAGACTATAAGGAAAAAATGAGCCACAAAATCTTTGTATTCATATAGCTCACATTTTAGTTCTATTAAAACTTTCCATTTCAAGGGTGACTGCAAAAATGGTCCTCTTACCTGTAGTTGGTAGAGCTTGTAACTGAATGCCTGGATTGTTTCTATGTTTTGGCATCATTCATTCATGATTAAAATTAGTGGTGTTTGGCTAAGGGAAAGTGCAACACAATAGAAATGAAATTAAACGCCAGTAAGTGAATGCTGGTCACTCATACCTTCAGTTTTGATTTTCAAATAATTTGTTTGATTTTGTATCAATAAAAGTTAATTGTTATAATTCTAATATTCTAATTATTTAATTAAATTGATGTAATTATTCATATTCTAATTATTTATTTCAATTGAGCATAAAATCTATTACCAGTAGATGTCATTACACAAATAACCAAATGCTTGTTTAATTTTGTTTCTTCAGCTTTTTTTCAAATTTGAATTGATAAAGTATGATTTTCAGAAAGATGAACCCATGAGAAATGAACAGAATTGGTGTAGTTGTGTGAAAAAAGGTAAGACTTTCTCCTCAAATGAAGTTTCTGAACTTCCATATAGAGTTGTCCCTCAGTAGAGCGATTGGGTCCAGGACCCTGGGTGGTTATCAAAATCCACAGATGCTCAAGTTTCTTATATGAAATGGCATAGTATTTACATATAATTCTACATACATCCTCCTAAATACTTTAAACAGATTACTTATAATACCTAACATAATGTAAATATGTAAATAGTTGTTGTACTGTATTTTTAAATTCATGTTATTATTTTTTATTGTATTGTTATTTTTTATTGTTTTTTCCCAAATATTTTGGAGCCACATTTGGTTGAATCCATGGATGCAGAATTGCAGATACAGAGGGCTGACTATAATACTGAATTATTAGAAGTTAGCCCCTGAAAGACTTTGTACCTTTTTGTTCACCTAGATAGATTAGAAGCTTTGAGAGGACTTTTGGCCTTAACCCACTACCTGTCTCCCCTAACAACTGCATTCCCTGATATGCAAATATGTTGCCCTGACAACTGGTAATTGATGTCTGTGATTATAAAAACCTGTATGAATCTAACCATATTGCTGGACTTTCATGGGGATATGTCCAGTCTCCTGAGTAACCCCACTGTTATATCTGATCTTTTTATATAAAACTGTAAACTATACCTTAGTCTCTGTGTATTCTTTTATTCTCTCTATTTCCTATCAATTTCCTTATCCTCTGTGGCGACCCCTATCTTAGGGACTTGGCTCTGCGGGGAGAAGCAGTCGATCTCCTCGAGGGCCTGCCTCAACTACTCTCCCCAGCATAGATCACCAAACTATAATATAAAAATTAATGAATTAACTTATCATTCTGGATATAGTAGAAAGTCAGGCCAACCTGAATTTAAACCTAGGCTCTGACACTTAGAAACTGTGCAACTTTGGGCAGGTTAGTCAACCTGAGTCTCATTTTCTTCATATGTAAAAAAGAGGTGACAATATTTATTTTGTGAGTCATTGACAATTAAATGAGATTATGTAAATTCCTACAGAGGGCTTGGCATGGGACTTGGTTCCTTCCTCCCCTCTCTTCTGCCTCTCTTTCCCTTCCTCTACCAAGGTAGATTTTCTTACAATTTTGGGTTAGAAATTCTAATAAAAGCACGGGCCCGTATTAATTTGCTTTTATGTATAATCAAGCTAGAAAATAAAATGTAGAGATGTACACTTAAAGTTCCAGTCTGAATAAATCTGGCCAAAATTACTGTTTACTGCTTCTGGATATGTTTAAACGACATTTCAGAGATAACTATTTCAAATGTGAAGATGAAGGTTGCAGGCCTGTTTTATTTTCTGGTAGCTGAAAGATTGAAAAAAAATTACAAACTTTATCTATCAAAAAACAAGTCCCCCAAATCTCTGTATTTTAAGCCTAAGGGCATTTAGCAAGTATCTTTCTCTAATTCAACTCTATGGATACTGTCCAAGAAAAAAGCACTTTCTGAAGAGATTACAAAGAACTTAAACACACTTTTCTAGTGTTTTATTTATTATAATTACAATAATATCTGATGTTGGAACTTGAATCTCAAAACTGTGCTTATACAGCCTCAGAGTTTCTTTAAAAACCAGTTGACCCCAAATATCTGCTTTACTATTTTGGAATTCTCATTATGAGCTACTCAATATTTTTGTTTCCCTTAAGGCCTTATGTCTTCACAGTGTAAATTCCTAGACAGGAAACATATGAATAAACTATGACCTATTTAAATATTTGCAATCATTAATCAGAGAAGAAACTGTCACCTGTGTCCTGAAGAAGAAAAACAAAGAACATAAATTTTAAGAGATACGTAAGAGTCTTAAAAATTCTGAAGTAAAGGAGACCTAGACTGACAGGGTATATGTTGGAGGTGGACCCAGTTAAAAAAAAAACAACAACAAAAACAAACAAACAAACAAACAAAAAAACCCAACTACATTTGCCAGCTGTTTGACATTGGGAAAATTACTTTTTTTTTTTTTTGGCCTCCATTTCTTCACCTGTAAAATGAAGACTTATCAGAGACATTCTTGCAGGTTCATGATGAAGATTAGATAGAATACATATGTGAGCACTCAGAATAATGACTGGTATCCAGAAAGTGCTCAATAGGGAAACAGTGGTAATGATTGTGATGATATGATGGTGCTGGCAATTACAGTAACGATGAGGATGATGATGATACCAGCCTCTGCTGGCGCAGAGCGGGTTTGTTTTGGCCAGTGGCATGTGTGCCTTTGGAAGCCAGAATGACCAGAAGGAGTGGGAGAAATGGGAATTGAATAAATAATGCTGAAAATATAGATTGCTTTGCAGTCTTCTGGGATCCAACTCTATCTATCTAGCCACATGGATATTGCATCTGTTCACAACAGGCAAAGCAAGAAGACAGTGGCCTTCAAGACTTCTGGGCAATGATTGCTGCTCTCCTTTATCTTTCACCTTATCTTAGAAGTAGCCTTTACCTTGCAGATTGCTGGGGGAAATCTTGGTTAACTTGAATAAGTTTGATTCCAAATTATTTTCGATAATGTGTCTAAATATAAATGAAAGTAAAATGTATCATGGGATAGGCGATCTTTTCAAAGTCGCATCTCTTTTGCATCAAGGATTAGCAGAATAGCATCCCAGAGGAACAAATCATTTTCTTAAATTTCTAATAACATATTAACTGGATCAGAGATAGTATTGTACAGAAAACTTGCCCCCAAATCACAGAGATATAATTTGAGTTCTATACTTCATTCCTCTGGGTCCTAGGTCCTTCCCTCTGAAATAGGGATTATAATATCAATGTCAAAGGATTTCTATGAAGTACAAGCAAGGTGACAGTTGCAAAGGGTTCATGTAAGTGCCCAATAAACATTGCTATCATCATTTTATTAAAATTATTATTATGGTTGTTATTTATATAGATGTCAGTGTTATCATCTACATAATCCAAAACCAAAACAGCCGTTGGTCTATCCACCCAGGAAGTAAAAGAAATTTAATGCATCATTTCTTTCCATTCAGTTCCCTTTTGGTTGGTTTTTCCAAAGTAGTTTGTGTTTGTGGTAATCTGTAAAAGGATGCACTAGATGTAGGCACCAAGAGTAAGTGATGGCGAATCTCAAAATACATTCAGAGGAAAGTGAGATGATTGGTTGTGTTGGCCAGATATAATTTAGATATGTGTGTGGTATGTGTAACAATAATTTTAATCAGATAACTGCAAAGGTGTCCTTCTCTGTTACAGGAGAACCCGGACTTCTCATTTCTCCAGTGAATGCAAAGCATCCCTTTTTTGGTTATGCTGGGTCTTACAAACACACAAAAAACAAATTGCTTTTTGATGTTTTTAAGAAGGGAGATGTTTATTTTAACACAGGAGACTTGATGGTCCAAGATGAGAATTTCCTTTATTTTTGGGACCGTATCGGAGATACTTTCAGGTATGAAATATCTTGGGATGCACAGCTTGTTCTGTAATTGTGAACCATGCTTCTATAGAAACACCAGAGACCACATGCTCTTTAGCTTTCAGGGCAGGCAGAGCCTCTATAATGTTTTCTTACTTAAAAATTTATTGGCCATCTCTTCCTAGATTGAACTATAAGTTAAATTTTGATGTAAAATTTTATAATTATTTTAATGAGCCAGTTTAGTTCAAATCAGTGTTCTCCTTTTTTAGGATATACAACTGGCAGACAGATGAGAAATCTAAATGGTAGGGTTAAAACAGAAAACCAGTTTAGTCAAATATGGTCTAATTCTTAACCTAATGATAAAAAATTAGAACAGCAAAATTCCCCTTTGTTACATTTTTAAAAATTCTCTAAGATTATCTTAGACCTATGAAATTATTTCACTTTACCAGCCAATGACTAAGTAAAGCATTCAACAAATGCTTGAATGAATAAGTTACTTCCTATATCCTTGCCTTCTTGTACTGTACTCTAAACTCACTTTGTGCAAAATTATGTTAATTAAAATAAAATATTTATGTGCATTAAAGGAGCCAAAGGGTTTAATATCTAGAAATTAAAGTGGGCAAGTATACTGAAAGACAACTGTAGCTTTACTTTTGTCAGAGACAGGGAATGATTTGCACTTAATGGTTATTATTTTACAAAATAAAGATTTTTGCAATGATAATCCTTATCACTACTTTATTTTCATGTGTATTATAAAACATTTTATTGTAAGCAATTATATTAATGAGATATAAAGTCATTTTAACTGAAAAACAGATGCTGATTCTGTTGAATTACTGATAATGTGCTTCCTTAGAAATATCTTTCATTTTGAAAAACTAGTTAGTATTGATCACCAGATGCTTAGAGGAGCCAAATGCAAGACATTAAAACTAAAACTGGATATCTAGTTCTTCAAATACAGGTGCACTAACTGGAATTTGTTTTTCATTTAGATGGAAAGGAGAAAATGTTTCAACCACAGAGGTTGCAATTGTTATTGGAATGTTGGATTTCATACAGGAAACAAACGTCTATGGTGTGGCCGTGTCAGGTATAAATATATTTCAGATTTTGGAAAGACGCTCAGGATAGAATGTGATACTGTTCTTTAGTTTTATAACAATCTTACTAACTCAACATTTTAATTTTTATGTATTAAGATAAACATCTTAGTCTTGTTTTGGCAGATAATGCCCTTGACCAAGCTAACAAACTTCATGGTCACATCAGGGGAAAGGTACCAACTGAATTTTAATGCCTGTGTTTATTTTTAAGCAGAGCTTGAAAACTCTGGTCAGTGACTCACTGCTTGAAAATTGTTATAGCTTTTCAATAGTCTATTATCTTTCTCTTTATGACTAGAGTTTGTACATGTGGTACATACTAAATAGGAAGGTGATATACATTAAATGTTTAATAACACTGACTTGTATGTACTTTTAAAAAAATATTTAAAATTTTTTCCTCATTATTTTTATAAATATGCATATGAGGATCATCTCATGATATTGAAAACAGCACAGAAAAGTGACTTACTTGAAGTCATGGGACAGCCATTCTCCATTTTCCAGCTGATGCTTCTAAGTGCAGGGGACACCAGGGCTGGGAGTGTTCGGGTAGGGGAGCGGAGAAAGGGAATGTTTATTTAATGCTAGAGAAAGGCTCCAGAATGTTCTGATCCCCTATAAAGGTCCATAGGTGATAAGCAGTCAATGAGCTGTGAAATTAATTATGGAAATACTGGTTTCCAGTTTCTTGACTTAAAAATATGCCCTTTAATTTGTTTTGCATTAATGCGTAAAATGTACATTTCTGCATTTGCCTTGAAATGTTTCCTTTCTTAATATTTGTGTTAGTGGTGTTAGGGTGCAAATTATAGGTAACTTACAGTGTTTTCCATCCCATCTATTTTATTTCTGTAGCGTAGACAATTAGGAATAGACTCTGGTCTTCCTTATTCTTAAATTGTTTCTAGAGACTAAATAATATGCTCAGGGAAGAACATAAATCCCCTTATGCTATGTTGCCTTGTTATCGTTGCAATAGATTTAATATTGCTTTAATGATTAGTGGGTAAGTAACAGAATTAATTTTAAAAAGTTAATCTAGTAATTACAAGATTGACTCTATTTCAAACTTTTCTTTTTTAGGTTATGAAGGAAGAGCAGGAATGGCTTCTATTATTTTAAAACCAAATAAGTCTTTAGATTTGAAAAAAGTTTATGAGCAAGTTGTAGCATCTCTACCAACTTATGCCTGCCCAAGATTTTTAAGAATTCAGGTAATTTTACTGTTTGAATTTATTATCAAGTTTAAGACCAGAAAACCAGGAGGTAGTTTCATTGTAAAACAATATTATATCCTTTAGATATGTGTATTTTATTTGTATTAGAAAATTTCAAGAGTAGTTAGAAGCATGAGGATGTAGAGTTGGTGCTGCCTGATGCCATGTTTGATGCCTGGTTACAGAGGGAGCACGATGGAATGCTAGGACAGATTTATCTTTGTCCTGATTATAGAATTGCTCTGTTCCTCTTCAGTCAGGACCTCAGAGCAAAATGTCCCCGTGACAGTGGCAAGCCAAAGCCATGCCTTACACATACCTTGTGAACACATTTGGTGCTAAGTGCTTAGAATTAGGTTTTACCAAGGAGACACCAAGGAGTCTACAGGATGTATGTAAAACCTGAAGGCGATTGGCTTTGAGAAACTCTGTTTTTAATTTTCTTGTCACTCTGTTCAACCTCTCCCTCACCCGGACCTTAGATTTTTGGGAATTCTAAGTTTAGTTATTTTGGGATGAAGGCTCTTTCTTGTTAGGTTACTAGTATAAAGTACAGTGAAAAGAAAACAAATTTACTCAACTACTGGGTAACTTTACTTACTCAACCATTGATTATCTTTTAACATCCAGTCACACAGACTTTTTCTGAATATATTTGATATATCACTATTAAATCCCTAATGGAGCAATAGACTGTATCATATTCAATTTTAAAGCATTTACCAAGCAATCCTCATAGCAAAGTCACTACTTGTCCACTGAGACACATCATCTGAACTATCATAAATACATATTTCATTTGCATTTTTTACTTTTCAGAGTTTTTACATACATTGTCTCAGATTATTTTCATAACAATTCTCTGTAATGCTAAAGATAAGTAAATATGAAGCAGAAGTAATATATTTTAATTGAAACTTTTATAGAAATGGCTGTATATTTACATACAGTTATAAGAAATAACAGAGAGAGATCCTGTATGTCCTTTACCCAGTTTTCTCCAAGGATAAAATTTTGCAGATCTATCACAATGAGGATATTGACATAATCTACCTGTATTATTAAAATTTCTCCTGTTTGACTTGCACTCATGTGTGTGTATTTTCCATACACCTTATCACCCATGTAGCTTCTTGCATCCATGACCACAGTAAGGATATGAACATTCCAACACTGCAAGGATCCCTCATGTTGCCCTTTTATACCCACATGCACCTCCCTCCACTCCCTCCTGACCCTACCCCATAAGTAATATATATTTTGATGGAATAGAAAGTTGATACAGCAAATAATATTTTAAGTATTTTCCCTCTATGGCTACTTAAAATTCACTTTCATTAAGCTGAAGAAAATATTTTGGCATAGGACTACTTTAGAAGGCTAGATTAGCCTTGAACAAATTTAGAAAATATTTCAGGAATATTAAACACCTAAAAAGAACATGGGCCATGACTGTTATGTTTATCATAGTATTTTCTATAGTTAGCACAAAGCCTGACACTTTATTTATTGAATAAATGTGTTATGATAATAAATGGTCTGATAAAAGGAATGCAAAAGTAAAAGTTACTTCTAACAAAATGAGTAAAACTATCTTATTAAAAATCTATTTAGTGCAAATTTTAAAAAAGAACCCTTTTTGTAAGTAATGTATAAAAATTTTTTTAAAATGTGATAATACTCAGTATAGCTGGGATACAACTAACTTTGTCCTTCCATTCTGTTTGTGGAGACACAAGTTGTTATAAGCTCTCTAGAAAACAATTTGGTGATATGTGATCAGATCCCTAAGAGTTTGCATATGTTTTGACTTACTAATTTCACTTTCAGAAATTTATCCTTAGGCAGTAATCAGAGATGCATAAATGTTATATATGAAGATATTCTTCAAAGTATTATTTATGGTAGTAAAAGTTTTGATATTCTCTGTAAGTTCAAGAATAAGGGCAAGGCCACTTAAAATATAATTAAATGAGATCTTATAAAATCATTTTTAAAAGTGGTATTTTGAAGAAAATTATAGGACCTAGGAAAATATACTTTGTATAATATTAAGTTTAAAAAAAGCAGAACACCAAACTGTATGAATACAGTAATCTTCCAATTTTTTAAGAAAGAGAAAAGGATATGCGCGCCTGCGCGGCAGGGCCACTCTGCGATGCCCGGGTTGGGGCGGGCCTTCAGGGGCATGGGCAGGGCAGGGCAGGGCAGGGCAGGGGCTGGAAGTGAAGTCGACTGGAATTAGTCCAGAAGGATGAGTGAAAGTAGCCAGGTCACTCGGAATTTTACATGGGTCCCTGCATGCCATCCCATTTAAACAAGTCGTTTTTCTGTCCCTCAAACTCCCACAAAGAAATATGCTGTCTTTTTTAAATGCCTTGAAGCACAGATTCTTAAACTTTCTAGATTCGTGGTACCTGTAGTGTCTCAGTAATTTTTTTCATGGCACTCTTGGGTCAAAACAAACACCTAAACCTTTGTTTATTCACTAGTGAAATCAAAACAAATAAATAAGTATTTAGGTTTAACAAATTAGTAGCCATTTGAAAAAATAATGCATATCAATCAAAAGGAAAAATACTTTCATCTCGTTTTCAAATGACAGTCACTTCCTAAGGAGATGTAAGTTAGGCACTGTGCAGTTCTTCCCCAACTTAATTCCATGTTCCAACATGATTTTTGGCTGTACTTACTTTTTATTACAGCAACCACCCAAAACCCAATTTTGCAAAGATATGGCATCATTGAAAGAAAAGTATCATAAACTACTTTGAAACTATAAACTACCTTGAGCTGGTAATTTGTGAGTGGTGACCAGTGGGACCACAGATACCAGTGGGTTTCCCTTGGAAACTTAATATATTCTGTGAGGCTGCTGGAAACTCACTGAAGTGTTCCCAGTTTGGGTTTTAGGGTATCCTGCACCCCCTGTGGTTCTTGCAGTATGCTGCCGCGTGTAATGATCTGTGTGCACTTGTAAAGATTGCTTTATCTCCTTAGTGTCTCATAGCATTCTCTATACATAATATTGAATTGGCATTGAATCAAAGAGATAGCCTATGTGTTTTAGACCTACTTGTAATCAGTTTAATGATTATGTTCATAATTCTTATATATTGAATGAGTTAATATTTGAGTAAAGTTTACAGGTAAGTCAAACTAAAGACTTAAATATGCTGCAAGGTGATTTTTTATTTCTAATGTTTTTAGTAGTAAATGTAGAGAAGATTATTAGATATAAAACATTGTTAAATATTATATTTATAGTGTTAAATATTTTAATTACATATAATAGCTCTTAAAGATAATATTAAATGCATCCACTCATGTTAGTAATTGTTTTATAGGACAAAATGGAAATGACAGGGACATTCAAACTACAGAAGTATCGACTGGTGGAAGATGGATTTAATCCACTGAAAATTTCTGATCCACTTTACTTCATGGATAACTTGGAAAAGTCTTATGTTCCATTGACCAAGGAAATTTATGATCAAATAATGTCAGGGGAGATAAAGCTTTAAGGTTTTGTACAGTGATATTTTCATACACTTTCCTAGGGAGAGTGAGAAGAGAGTATGGTATTCTTCACTATGAAATGGGGAAAGGGAACTAACATTAATTAACCACTTCGATAGGAGCGTCGACTATAGCCAACAGCCACAGATGAACGCGACTTTAGCTGACAGCCAAAGGCTTTTGCTTTTACAGCTTTTATCTCTGCAGCTGCGGTGTGCACGTTCAGCTAATAAGTGACTACGAATCTGTGACCTTTTAACGAGTCCTTAGTAGGAGCTATTCTAGTTATTTTCCTAACGCTGCCTGTGGAGTGAAACGAGCTTTCAGGGCGTTAAAGCTTTCCTCACCACACAAGAGCAGGACGGACGCGGTCAGTGCGCAGCACACGCTGCCGCGCGCACTGCGAGCGCCGCCTGCGGCCACGCTTCCGGCCGGGAGCGCCGCGCCACGGTGGTTAAGTATGTGCTGTATTTCCTTAATATAGAAGAGAATTTATTTAATCAAGTAAAACTTTAATTTGTTTTAATTGATATAGACTTTAATTGATTACTGTTTTTACCCATTTGGAGATTCAGTGCATAACTAAATATTTGTCTTAACGTTAAAGATTTTAAATAATGAATAAGCGACTAACAGACAGTAAAAATGTTTTTTCTAATATTTAAAATTT
>CAUYPO010051253.1:0-19628 GCA_963574435.1 Cheirogaleus major | reverse complement strand
AATTAATTGGCCAACTAAAAATATATAGAAAAAATTAGCCAGACATGGTGGCACATGCCTGTAGTCCCAGCTACTTGGGAGGCTGAGGCAGAAGGATTGCTTGAGCCCAGGAGTTTGAGGTTGCTGTGAGCTAGGCTGACGCCACGGCACTCACTCTAGCCTGGCAACAAAGTGAGACTCTGTCTCAAAAAATAAATAAATAAATAAATAAAAATAAAAAAATAAAAAACAAAACCCAACTATTCTTTCTTTCTCCCGTCTGTTGTCTTCTCCTGTTGTTCCCTTTTCTCTCCACCATTCTGCCTGGTGTCCCATGGACCACTGATTTCCTTCTGTGATTTGTTTGCCAACAATACAATCTTTCTGAATTATCCATCTTAATCAAAAGTGAATATCAGCGTTCAACCAGAATCCTGGCTTTATGTTTCGAAGAAGAATTATTATCCTCAGAACACAGTGGGCCTAGTGCTAGGTCACCCTCTAATGAATGCCAAAGAAAGGTTGACTACTGAGTGAGAGACAAAATAACAAAACAAGCTAGTTGGAGCTGCCAGTCCATACTTGGCTGCCTCTTGTGTTTCCCTGATTATCAGAGCCAAAATTAGCTATGAGTGGGAGACCATGCTTTCTTTTTCCAACTCCTACCCCTTGTTGACTCACATGGGCATTTCAAAAGGATCCCCAAGTCCAAAATAATTTGCAATGAATACAAACACTTCATTTCTAATTTTGGCCTTTTATTAAAGTCTGCAAAGGAATCTTGTATTTGATAGTTAAATAAAGTATATGGGAACCAATATCTAAATTTGACTTTTTGACTTGCTTCCAGAAGTCGCTTCTTAGACAAGATCTTAAACGTTTAGCGCCTTGGTAGTTATTTCCACAAGTAATCCTTTGGCAAAACATACTCATACCATGGTATGGAATCAAAAGGAATTACTTTTACCTGACTTTCTTTTTTTTTCATCTCAAAAAACCATTTCTGCTCATTCAGAATGTATCAGTATCCTAGTAATTCTTTTGGGGCTTGTTCTAAGAATTACCTGAAAGAATTCATGAAAGCCAACAAGCTCTAGCTATGACTCCAGAGTTGAATTTAGCTAAACCAACCCAATTAGGCCATCAGTGCTAAGGGTAGTACAGGCCTTCCATGGTAATAACTGATTTACCCCCTTTTCTCTAGGACAGGAAATACTCTTGTCATTTCTTAACAACAAAGAAAAATTTCTGATTCCTCTTAACAGAAAATAGGAAATTCTGTTGGTCATTATCCTGTGGTGATCACCTAAATACATATCTAATGATAGGTCCCAGAGAATTCTAGCACTGTAAGAAACACCTCAGGGTATATGGTCCGTTTCCATAACAGCCCTTTATACCCGCCTTAAAGAGTCTGAGTCTGCTCTTGGACATCTCCTCACTATGTTAAGTGATCTTTTCTCTACAGGAGTTGATAGTGTTAATCTCCTCTCTTGGGAACAAAAACATTCCTCTCCTCTCTGAAAGCACTTGAAGAGTATGCACAGTACATTATGTACATTTGATGTCCTTTGCATATAGAGGGGACCTATACTGACCTGCATTAATAGACCACATCCTTCTGTTCAAAAACAGAAGGCATGAGGTGGGGGCGAGAGAGGAGAAGAAGAGGAGGAGGAAAAGGAGAGGGAAGAAGAGGAGAAGAAAGAAAAAAATAGTTACAGACAAAAGGAGACTTGAAAGCCGTATAGCTAACTGCAGTTTATGGACCTGGTTTAGATCCTAATTTGAGCAAAATAATTGTAAAAAGATACTTTTGAGACAATTGGGAAATTTGCACATGGACTGAGTACTAACTAGATGATATTAAGAAATGATTGTTAGTTTTGTTAGATATGATCATTGTTTGGAGTAATGTTAACAAAGTTCTGTATAGATTCTGAAGTATTTATAGTTGAAATGATAATATATTTGGTATTTACTTTAAAATATTTCCTAAAACTAAGATTAAATAAAAATAAGATTAAATAAGATAAGATTAAAATAAGATTAGATATGTGCTAATTATTGAAACTGTAAGGCCAGGTGCGGTGGCTCACGCATGTAATCCTAGTACTCTGGGAGGCTGAGGCAGGAGTATCCCTTGAGCTCAGGAGTTTGAGACCAGCCTGAGCTAGAGTGAGACCCTATATCTACTAAAAATAGAAAAATTAGCCAGATATAGTGGTGCATGCTTATAGTCCCAGCTACTCACTTGAGCCCAGGAGTTCGAGGTTGCCATGAGCTGGGCTGATGCCATGGCACTCTATCCTGGGCAACAGAATGAAGCTCTGTCTCAAAAAAAAAAAAAAAAAAGGAAGCTATGTACAGTGAATTGAGATTCATTAGATTACTTGCTTTAATTTTGTATATGCTTGAAAATTTCCCAAAATACAGTTTTTTGGGGTTTTAAAAAAGTTTTTTTGGCTTTTTTTCTGTGACCTTTCTAGAGAAGTATTGGTTTTTTTGAGAGAGAAAGAGCACATCCTTAATTTTTTCCGCTATTAATTTGCTCTTATTATTCTAGTAGCAGAGAAGAAATATTATGTAATCCAGGTCTTGCCTATACTGTTTTTATTATTTATATTTTTAGAGACAAGGTCTCACTCTGATGCCCAGGCTAGAGTGCAGTGGTATGATCATAGCTCACTACCACTTCTAACTCCTGGGCTCAAGTGATACTTCTGCCTCAGCCTCCCAAGTAGCTAGGACTACAGTTCTGCACCACCATGATCTGGTTAATTAAAAAAATATTGTAGAGACAGGATCTTGCTATGTTGCCCAGGCTGGTCTCGAACTCCTGGGCTCAAACTATGTTCCTGCTGTGGCCTCCCAAAGTGCTGGGATTATAGGCGTGAGCCACTGCCCTATATTACTTTTAATAATGATAAAGAAATCAAAAGTTAATCAGTAAGTTAAATAACTACAATGGCTGGTTATTTCTGGTTTCTTTTTTTTAGTTCTAGCTACTGTATTTCAGGTGCTTTACAAATATTTAATTAATAACTCTGTAGAGGAGGTTTATTGTTCTCTTATTGCAGTTCAGGAAACTGAGGTTCCAAGAGGTTGCGGTAACTAGTGCAAGATTAATAGAGCTAGCAGGTAGCAAAGCCTGAGATTTGGACACAGATCTTTCTGATTCCCAAACCCGCACTCTTTGTACTACCATTCTACCTCTTATTCTGTTTGTAGTTTGGGGCCTTGCTAACTATTGGCAGCCAAGTCACCTCGCTGATTAAAAGCGATTCTTTTAAAATGTAAATAAATGAGAGTGTGTCACTCCTTTGCTGAAAATCTTCCAAAGACTTTCCATCTGACATAGAGCAAAATTCAAAATATTTACAGTCTGCATGTTCCCCTCTGTCCCTGCCACATCATTCTCCCTTGTCTCTTACCACTTCACCCTTGCTGGCCTCTTAAGTACTTTTCCTTAAATGTCCAGAGCATCCTGTGTAGGCCCTTCACTTGGTGTTCCCTCTGCCTGAAATGTTCTTTCCCCAGATATTGCATTGTTCAATTTCTTCTCCCTACCCTCATTTCCTCAGTCTTTGCTCAAATGCCTTCTTAATCAGAGAGGACTTCCCTGACCATCTATATAAAATAGCACTCGCACCAAAGTTTTCTTTTTTTTTCCCCCTCCTTACCTTTCTTTCTTTCTTTCTTTCTTTTTTTTAATGGCACTTATCACTACCCAACATTATTATGTACTTATTTATCTATTTCCCTTCAGTAGAATGTAAACTGAAGGAGGATGGGGGCTTTTTCTGTTTCTTTGCTGCTGTATCCCTAGCACCTAGGACAGTGCTTGGCACATGGTAGTTGCTCAGTAATATTTGTTGAATTACTGAATGACTCTTGACCTCGTCAGTGTAGTGATATGAATCACCTGGTTACATACATCATGCCCAGACTGGGCAATCTATGGGACTAAAATGGAATCGTTGATAAATGTCTGCAGTCCCCTCTGTGATGTGGGCATTGTGGAAAGATTTGTATTCTGAATCTATTATTTCCTAGCTGCCTGACTGTGAGCAAGTTTCTCAACTCTCTTTAGTCTTAGCTTTGTCATATGTAAAATGGAGATAATAATTATTAGATAATTACATAATTATCAGATAATTATGTGGAATATGGAGCAAGTTATCCAGTTCAAACTTACTTTTTAAGGTAAATTACAAGTTCCCCTCAGCTCCATAAACTTTCTTTGCTTTCACAATTCCAGACATCTGATCACGTAGCCAAGAGCTCTGAAAGGACTTTGGCTGGAAAATAAGGATTTATTAAAGCCAGTGTTGTCTCTCTCTCTTGTTTGAGCATGTAGATGACATAGAATAACCTCTCTGATTTATTGAATTAGTTTTTCCACTGTTCTTTATGCCTCCAGACAATCACTTCCAAATTCGATAAAAATCACTTCATAATGGGGACTAGATTGTACCAAAATGACAGTGGTCTCTGCTGGATCTGTCACATTCTCTCTCTCTTTTAAACTCAAAATCTCCAGTATGCCAAACGTGTGCACAAAGACTTATTGTTGTTATAATGTTCTAGGACTTAATAAATTAGCTGTTGTTATGAGATAACCTCAAAACATTAAGAGATCCTGGCTAGGAGTTTAAAAAAATTTTTTTTAATGAAACAAAAATATGGACATATTGGTAAAAAAATTTTTTTAATCCCATGTAGTATTTTTTTCAGGCTTGAGTGGAAAGTGGTGTAACCACAGGAATGTACATTAACAAAAGCAATAAGCTAATTAAATAACACACAAATGTTGTATTGTCTGGGTATTAATGCTTGAAGGTCATGTCTTAGTTTACAATGGCAAAGGGAATTTATTAATGGAGGATTATTTGACAGGACTCTTTTTGTACTATAAGTTATATGCAGGTTAAGATAATCAACAATTCTTTTTTTTTCTTATGAGTGGAACCACAAATGTGAGAAATCTCTGCAACATATACTTCTTTGTTATTATATTATGGTGTTTAGCTTATAGGATCTTGGGGGAAAAAAAGAAAAAAAGAAGAAGAAGAAAGGCACACACTCATTGGGCGTTCAGCTGGAGGTTAATGTTCTAGTAGTTGGCTTGGAAAGGGAGACTCAAACTTGTCCTAGTTTCTGGGGTTTAATACCTAACAGAGCAGTGAGCAAACGAGCACCGAGCCATTTGTGCACTCTTTCCCTGCCATCTTTAAACAAACATCGTAGCAGTCCAAAGGCACCAACGTGGGTCTGGCACTGGAGCTGAGTTTCTTGATGGCTTTCCTCTCTGTCTTGGCAGGTGGTCTGTGTTTATAGTCCAAGCAACAGACATGAGGTAATGAAGGAAAGAAGGTAAGCACAGAATAATGGCCATAACCACGAAGGTATTGTTTACCCTGAGCTTTCTGGAGAACAGAGGAAGGATGGAGGAATCAGCTGCCCTGTGTCTGCCTCAGGTCCATCTGTGGCCCAGGCTTGCCCCATTCGAGGTCCACAGCCACCCAGTATTGCGCCAGAGGGCAGTGAGGGCTGCGAAAAGCATGTGGCGCAATCACCCTTTCAGGGATTCCTGTTAAAACTAGTGATGGTAGCTGAGTGCCAGGAACTCCTTGGTGTTGGGCATAAAGAAGATGCTCAGTAAATATTTGAAGCAACTTGACCCTTCCACAGGCTCTAGTCATGGACTGTATTCCTTTTCCAATATAACCCAGCATACAGTAGGTCTATACTGGGGGAACTGAGAGACACTCAGGGCTGCTTTTGCTAATACATCCCTGTTTCATCCGGAAGTGATAGCAGGGATGGGAGTCATGTAGGAAAGACCAAGAACACATTCAAGGACATGCAGCCACAAGAGAGTCAGTGGGCCCATGTTCTACCTCGGAGACCCAAAGGACAGTTTTGAGTGTGACTATGGTGTGCTCCTTTGGCTAGCTTCCTCTACTATAGTGTTTTAGGGCCTTACGCAAGTTTAATTCAAAACGGGTTTTGGGAAAGAGCTATGAAATATAATCTATGCCAGCAGTGTGGAGACTCAGTGGAGAAACAGCCATGAACTACCCTTTGACAAAGGTATTGCAGGGTAACTCTAAGATGTTGGTAACTAATTCCCAAGGCAACAAGGGACATCCAAGTGTTTAAGTGCTGTGCCGCTAGGGGGAGCCATGGCTGAGGGTAGCAGCATGGAGCATCAGGCTACAGACACCAGACTTGTCTGGCCATAGTAACACAGTCCGGTTATCACAAACTCTTAAATAAATCAAATAATGAAATCGTCCGAGAGCATAGTCTGGAGTTAAAGCCATTTCTGAAGAGGCCCAATGTAATGCGAGAACAAAACATCTCAGAGTGGCTCTGTCAGGCAGGTAGCATAGTTACTCCTAGAGGCAGAGGTCACAAAAAGATTCTGTAGCAAAGGTTGCGACTAGAACCTGGCACTGGTGAAATCTGAGAGAGTCCACGTGTCCCTTTACGTGGGAAAAGACTTCTCAGTGAGCAGCCTTGGAAAAGAGGTACCATTGAGTTCAGGGAAACAAATTTTTATAAATGGCAATGACGCAGAAGAGTTAGCAGTTTCCAATTTTGCCAAATCCAATCCTTTCTTAACAGTGTAAACCAGGGTTAAAGCAGAATATTTGTTTCCAGATTCTCTTTCATGATTTGAACACCAAGGTCATTACTTCCTAATTTCCAGTTTTATGATTTTCTCCATTTCCCACTAGAAGCAGTCAGCTAAAGAATATTTGGCTAGCAGACAACAGGAAAATACCATGCATAGCAACTGAAGATGTATGTGTAATGGAAAAACATCATGGCCCTATAAAAATCAACAAGGAAAATCTTAGCACAGATCTAATAATGACGTCTCCATTTTAACTACAGCTCATTTCAAGTAATCCTTGTGTTCTAGAAACAACACCTGTTCATCTTTCCATAGATATGTTGGAAGCCCAGGCTTGAGAATGTAGGAAAAATTTCCAAGCCACATTATTATGTACTACCAATATTTCATTATGTGAGACATTTGTTGGTGTATTTTCCTTTTAGGCTTCTTGGAAAATGGAGCAGATTGAGCCACATAGTGGATATAGGGACTGCTTTTCAGGATCAGTGATTGTTCACACCCTCTCCCTGCCTCAACTTCCTGCTGAGAGTCACTAGAGGGGCCAAGTGAGACTTTAGATAGGACCAGCGTTTGCACAAGGTGGAAAATCCCTAATGCCACACCCAAGGGTGGAGGACGAGAGGAGGAGGAATAGAGCTTACGCCAGCATCTCAGGTGCTATGACCATGCTCTGAGCTCCGTGAGTGTTTAGTGTGCTGTGAGGAGTTTGGGAGAATGGACAGGGATTGGGCGAGGGAAGGAGAGCTGCAGGGACTGGGGGACACATCTGAGCAGCAGCCTGGAACTGTGAACCTGGTTTAACCAGCCAGGCTGTGGTTCCCTTATGACCATCTGCAGTCCACTGGTGGAGGTGTTTCCTACATGGCACAAAAGGAAAGGTGATACTTCTACTTCTCCTAAAATGAATGAGTGCTGAAATGGAAGGTAGAGGCAGAGGGGTCAGGATTAAAAAGTTATGTATCAATCTAGGTCAGCCAGGCAAGGAGGAAGCAGGCAAGATAGATGTCAACACCTACCAACAACAGGAACTTACTGTAAGAGAATCCAAGGCCCTCTTGAGAGGTTAAGATCTGGGCAAGAGGTCTAACAGTACTAGAATAACTGGCCTTTTTTGCCACCCATCTCTTCTCTCTCAAATCCATTTATATTGCAGTTAGATTTTTCTTCCTAAAACACAACTCTGTATATATATCACTCCTGCTTAAACAAGTCTGGATGACTCCCTGTTGCTTAAAGTACCAAGTTAGCCAGGTATCTAAGAGCCTCAACAATTTGGCCTTAACCTTTCCAACCTTATAATCAACTGCTCTCTTTCCTAATCCTACTATTCCAGACAGAGTGGTCTTTTTTTATTGTCCAAACAGAATTTGCTTTCCTGCTGGTAACCCAGGAGGGGAGGATAGGTCTTATTCTCTCACCTGTCCTATTGTCGGTCATAGAAAACCTGGATTGGTAGACAAGGTTGCCACTTACAGTAGTCACTTCTCTGCTCATATCTTATTTAACATCTCTTATTTAACATATAACATATCTTATTTAACATTTGACAGTCTCCTTCTTGAAATACCGCTCTTTCTTATTTCTCTCATGTTCTCTTAATTATTCTCCAACTGCACTTGCAGCTTTTTCTAAATCCTTGTTGATTTTTCCTCTTCTGGTTGACTGGCAGGTGCTGAGGTACCTTAGGGATTGTCTGAGGCCCAGTTCTTTTTTCTACCTACAGTCTTATCCTGGGTCATCTCATCTGTTATATATTATTGATCCCAATTTCATCCCCTCTCCCACCTCCTGCATCCAGGGTGTCATCTTGGGCAGAATATACTTCTCCTGCCTTTGACTTGGAACTTGGACATGTAACTTGCTTTGGACAATGACATATTGGCAGAAGTAAAGGTATATCAGGAGCCTAGGGTCTTTCTTAAGGTCTTTCATGCTTCCTGTTGCCCTCCTGAGCCTCTGCCATTGCCATTACCTGGCTGGCCT
Source organism: Cheirogaleus major (assembly GCA_963574435.1). Lineage (NCBI taxonomy): Eukaryota > Metazoa > Chordata > Mammalia > Primates > Cheirogaleidae > Cheirogaleus > Cheirogaleus major. The sequence goes on along the minus strand of CAUYPO010051253.1, from coordinate 11,017 downwards.
GCTGATCCGAGGAGGACGAGAGACGTATAGAGTAGAGCTGGCCACCTGACCCACAGAACTGCAGGCAGAATCAGAGACGCCTAACTTGAACCCTGGCCAATCTGCGATGGGAGTGAAACTAAAGTGTTGTTGTTTTCTGCCACTGAGTGTTGGGAATGGTTATGAGGCAAGAGCAAACCAACATAGCATCTGTTTACTTGTAGCTCCCAAATATAGATCTTTAGCCTTTGACCTTGCTTCTTTTGTGCTCTAGATTTGTATATCCAGCTGACCGCTTGGCATCTCCACTCAATGGCTCACAGTCATCTCAAACCCAAACAATCCATGATGGAATTCTTTATTTTCATCCCTAAATGTGCTCTTTCCCATCTAAGTAAATTATACCATCATCATTCTAGTTGTTCAAGCTAAAAAACTAGGAGTCATTCTTGCTCCTCTTTTCCTTCATCTTCTCCATTTAATTGATCAGCAAGCCCTGTGGGTTTTTCTACAGAGCACCGCATATGTATATAGCCACTTTTCTCCATCTTCATCCACATACCATCTCTTGTTTGGAAAACTTCAGTGACCTTTTAATTGGCCTTTCTGCTTTTGCTTTGGTCCTTTCTTCAGTCTATCCAGCTGGAGGGATCTTGTATTATGTATTTATTTTTGTAGACAGAGTCTCGCTCTGTTGCTTGGGTTAGAGTGCAGTGGCGTCAAACCTCAAACTCTGGGATCAGCGATCCTCCTGCCTCAACCTCCCAAATAGCTGGGACTACAGGTGCATGCCACCTCCCTGGCTAATTTTTCTATTTTTTGTAGAGACGGGTCTCATTATGTTGCTCAGGCTGGTTTTGAATTCCTGGCCTCAAGCAATCCTCCCAGTTTGGCCTCCCAAAGTGCTGGGATTACAGGCGTGAGGCATTGTGCCTGGCTTAGAGGGCTCTTTTTAAAGAGCAAATCAGGTCATACCACTTCCCTCCAATTACTATTTATCATTTCCTAGAACAAAATTCAAACTCTCACAAGGTTCTCATGTTCTGGTCCATGCTGGCCTCTTCATACTTCATCTTATATCACACTCTGGCCTCCCTGGTCTTCTTGCTCTCTGCACTTCAAACACTCCTGGCTTGTCCTGACCCAGGGGATGTTGCACTTGCTATTCCCTTTAATAAGAATTTCTCCCTTTTATTTACGTGGCTCCTGCCTTCTCACCATATAGTAATCAGCTTAAATATTACCTTCGCAGAGAGGCGTTCCATGACTGCTTAATTTTAGGTAGCTACCCATGCCCACTATCATATTTTCTAGGTAGAACGCACGCAGTGTCATACCCTTTGATAGAGGCCTGGCTGCCCCAGCTGCTGGGAGCGCTGTTGCCAGACGGTCTCCAGCTGTCAGCCCCTTTGGGGATTGCTTCAGCTGCAGAGAGCTGACTTTCCCAAGGCCACGTCCCTTCCAAGGGTGGCCCGCATCCAGTGGTGTATATAAAGGCCTGTCCACCTCAGTCCAACTTGGGGCGACCTTGAAGGTCATTCCACTTCTGCATTCTTCACGGGGTTGGCCGGGGCTGTTGCTGGGCCTACTTTGCAGCTCGACTTCTCTTTCTGCCACTTCCAGTTTTTACTCTCTTCCACTCATGTTGATTCCAAAGACCCTCTTTGATAAACATTTTGCATGCCAAATTCCGCCTCAGTGTCGGTTTCTCCACAGCAGCAAAACATTATTTCCTTCATGGTGTTTAAAACTATTTGAAATTATTTTACCGATTTGTTTGCAGCTTTATTGTTTGTTTCTCCTACTAGAATGTTAGTTACATGCAGGGAGGGAGCTGTCTGACCTCTTCACTCCTGTATTCCCAGTGCCCTGACCAGCCTGGCACATACATCATCATTGTCACCTAGGATTGCCAGGCACTGTTTCAAATTCATTACCTACATTAGTCCACTTGATCCTCACAACAACTCTGTGAGATAGGCACTATTATTTTCTCTACTTTGCAGACTGGGAAACTAAAATACAAAAAGGTTAGTTGGCTAGCTCAGGGTCACGCAACTGGGAGGTGGCAGAACCAATATTTGAACCCAGACGATTTGGGTCTAGATTGTGTGTACTTAACCACTCCACTAAGACCGTTTTTTTTTTTTTGCATCAACTGTTTTATAAATGCTTGTTAGATGATTGAATATATAAAGAAAAGGGAGTTGTTGGGTATGCTTTTCTAATCTGGGCATATTGTCTAATTATTCACTTGACAAATATGTTTTGAGCACCCACAATGTGCCAAGCATTATGATTTGTGCAGGAGATTCGGTGTGAACAAAGCAAAGGGGATCCCTGCCTTCAAAGAGCTTATAAAATCTAATGGAAGAGAATAGATGATTTATGAAAATAAATATATTATCACAAATTGTTACCTACTATCCTTGCTATCTGAGATGTTTGATTTCCTTTTCAGGTGGTCAGAGTACCACCCATGCCTGTTCCATAGGGTATACTATCAGGTAACAGAGGCATGATGACAGCATTTCCTACACTCAGCAATATATTTTTTTAAAGATTGAAGGACACTCATCATTTCTCAGCCCTGGCAGGGAGAAGAGGTTATGGAGATGATGAAGTTTCTGTGGATGATGGTGGCTAGCTGCAGACAGAGTTAACTGGCTTATGCTCTCAGGCCTCAATTCCTGAGTCTTTCTAGCAAATGATCCAGAGTCCCAGGAGGAAGAGAGATTCAGGGGGGACCAGAGTCGTTGGCTGCCTCTGCAGACTGAGGAAGCATGTCCTAAGGAGGAAGTGCTTTAGTGTGATGACCTGAAGCACAGACTCTGGGGTTCAGACCCAGGCTTGCGCTTTGGGTCTGTCACTTACTGTCTGTCTGTCTACAATGGCTTAGTTACTTACCTGAGCTTTCTTTTCCTCATGTGTAAAATGGGAATAATAATAACACCTGCCCCAGAGGTCAGCAGCAAATTGTAAAGATAGCATATGTGAAGCAGATCTCAGTGAAAACAGTATTTGGATTTCAGGAGAGTCTGGGCATCTGAGTTATCACAGTTGTCCTACACCATGATATGGAGTTCTAGCCCTTCTGCCTAGTGAGATCTGAAAGCTGAGAAGTTGATGATAGACCCAATTCAAATCCTTTTCTCCATAGTGTTTTCTACAGTCTCTTGTTCAGAGCTTCTTCCCACTTATTTGTAGTTGATTAATAGCACTTCTCCCAGTGCAACATAGCATTGCTTGTTTGTATTGTCTCCCCAGTCAGACCGCTATTGGCTTGTGTTTGAATTGTATTTGTCTTCCCTCCTCTTCCATCCCTTAAGTCTTCATTCCAAACTATTGGAATGAGGACATATGCATTCTATATGGAAGGAAATAAATGCTAAATCTGTGGCACAGTAAAGAAAGGGCCTTTCTTGGTAGAGTTTAATAATTATCCCCGCCATGTTATCAAGGTCAGCACTTTTGACTTCTAGGAACAGTAGCCAAAATTTGTACCAGTTGAAGCTGCTCAGGAACACTTCTTAATGATGGGGGTTCTGATTTTCTTTGCCTTAAGAAAAATTGGAGCAACTTCTTTTGCTTTTCTTTTTATTCTTCTCCCTTCCTTTATAGAGGAAGAAATAGGCAAAGAAGAGTTAGGAATTAAGCAGGAAGTGAATCTTCTTAAATAGAATCATAGGTAAGTTCGAGATTTGCAGGGGAGATTCAAACAGGTGATTTGGAGGATGCACTTGGGCCTAGAAAAAGATGCAAAAGAATATTTGGCTTTCTGGACCTGGAGAGGAGCGCAGACTTCCCTTTATGACAGCCATAAGTAGTCATGGATGTGGATTTCTGAAGCTTAAGGAATAAAATATTCTGCAAAATCTCCAGGTCACAAATGATTGGGTCAGTGTTCTGGAAGAGTAACGTTTAACAGTGAGACTCTTTAAACCTTTGAAATCTGTCATTGCCCAAAGCCTGAGGATAATTCACTCAGTCCCAGGTTGACCTTTCTATAGAATCAGCTTGAAGTTCATGATAAATAAGGCAGGGAGAGAATTTATAGAGTTAATTACTAGGCTTTGGTCTATTAAATGTACAAAGCACACACGGATGGCGCTGAGCTTTGACATGAGTGGAGGGACTTGAATTCTTTCACAGCTGGAATGTGCTGGAACTTCCCAACGGCTTGAAAGAATGCCTAGCATTTATTTTTTTCCATTATAGTCACTGTTATTTCTCATAGAGGCAAGTGAATCTTCCCGAGCTACCATGACGGGAGCAGATGAGCTTCCAGCAGGCATGTGAGGAGTGAAGCCAGCCATGCTCCATGGCTTGGGCCAGCAGCAAACCCTAACTTTCTCACACATGGGTGTCAGACAGAGCTGTTGTAAATCTTTAAAGCCAACAGGAAAATTAATGATCAGGGCACAGAGCAGGACCCTGTCAGCTTGGTAATGGGCGGTGGGAGGAAGAATTCTGCTGCTTCCCTCCAGGCATTAAGCGTAACTCAAAGACTCCTGCTTTGTGGCCATCATCCAACTGTAACAGCTTTCCACTCTAGAGGATTTAGTCATTTATTGCTTTCAAATCATCCAGGGGCGGGGTGCTGGGGGGGAGATACAGTGTTTAATACAATCAGAGGATGGGTCTCTTGTATTGAGTTTTCTCTTTAGGAATAGAAAAGGAATATTTCTCTTAATTCATTTAGGGCATCAAGAGCTCCATAAATAAGCTCTACAATGTGGAGAAAGAGCAGGGATTATTATTAGAGCTATTTCATAAAGGTCCTCCCCCAGTAGAATGTACAGTAGGGATTTTGTGGTGTTCACTGCTATATCCCCAGAGCTAGAATGGGCCTACCCCATAGGAGAGTCAGAAAAAATGTGCTAAATCAATGAATGAAGATGTACAGCCTAACAAATGATCCTGAGAAGAGGGCTCAGAGCTTGTAAGCGGCATGATGTAGTTGAAGGAGCACAAGATTTGGAATTAAACAGATAGACCCCAGTTTTGAGACCCTTGGCTCTGCTAATTGCTGACAGTCTGGCTTCAGGCAAGTTACTTTACTTCTCTTAATCTCATGTTCCTCATCTTTAAAATGAGATAATAATGCCTATTTCAAAAGGCTGTTCTGAGGATTAATTGAGGTAATGATTGTGATGGTGTTTGGCACTGCCAAAATGCTTGTCCTAACCCTACTTTCTCTAAATCTCATCAATCCACTAAGGAATTTACTTAATGGACTACCTTCTCAACAGGAGAGTTGGAAAGGATAAGCATCTATTTATTGCCACAAAAATTTATAGTTATAAATTTATTTATAGGTTTTATTTATTTGTAAATCACTCTTCATGTTGTAGGGTATTTATTGTTTTGTTTTTACATGTGTGTTATTTTGTATTTAAGAAAGGAAAACACATTTCATAAAGATGTTGAGGCCTGGAAAATCAGCTATGGCCAATATGAAGCTTTAAACACTACTTCTCAAATTGCCTTCACCCAGTGCTAGTAGGATAATATCTGGGGCATGTGAAACTTCATCTTTCCTGAGGCATTTGGTGAAACCTATAAAATATGGAGGCATGCAAATTAAGTGTACTTGTAAATACTGTTTAAAAAATGTATTCACTGTATTTTTGCTTCTAACTGTTTAGTATAACATTTATCAGAGGCAGAGAACGCGCTGATAAAAATATCCAGTTGTGTACTCTCAGTTGTCATCAAAAGCTCTCTCGGTGGCTGAAGGTCACTGCAGGGCAAGTCTCCCTGCATAAGGTGGGGAGTGTTAATGTGTCACAGGACTGTTTCCAATGTTAAAGAATTCTATTTGCTGTCATGTAAGTTGTGTACATTGATGTTTTCCCCCATACCTATTTAAAAAAACGTTATCCTGGATTTTATTTCTCATTCACAGGAATGGGAAAGAAAAGTGTAGAGTCTGTGTGGATTCTGATTATTTTATTTGTGGCTTGAATCTTCATTTCTGAGAGAGGGTAAGTTAGGCCACCGCCCTCATGCTTTCCTTTCCCATTGTCACTTCTTGTTCAACTTTCTCCTCATTTCTTAAGCCTCTGAGGGGGTGCAATTGAGTTTGTGTGCAGGGCTGGCATTGCCTAAAGGGAAATAAGGAAGCTGCCTAGGCAGCCTGATTTATGAGGCATTGAAAGACACATCTGACCAAAAATATCTCCTCCACTGGCCTGCCACCAGTGCCTGAAATTCCCATGATTAGAATAACTCATTAAAAGTGTTCTGCAGACATGCATGGCTTCTTTGGGTCAATAAAGCATTATGTTAGGGGCAAATTGAGAAGTAGAAAAACATGAAATTATATCATTGGAATGATTTATTTTATCTTATCAATCTATCAATCTCTTGGTCAAGAGTAACATCTTGATGAATAAGTGTACTGTTTAACAGCCTGGGCAACATAGCAAGGCCCTTCTCTACAAAAAATAAAAAAAATAATAAAAATAAAAGAATTAGCCAGGCCTCGTGGCACAGCTACTCCAGAGGCTGAGGTGGGAGGATTACTTGAGCCCAGGATTTTAAGGCTGCAACTGCACCAATGCACTCCAGCCTGGGAAACAGGGCAAGATCCCGTCTCTAAAAAAAAAGAAAAAAAAAAAAGTATACTGTTTTAAGGTTAGAGGGAAAGCTTGGAGTTTAGAGTCTTGTCCAGCATCTTTGTGTGGACTCTGAGCAATGTGAAGTGGATAGGCACCTGGGAAGAGATTGCTCAAAGTGGACTGAGGAGTTGAGACAGCAAAGACAATTTTAGGTATTTCACAATTCTGTTTAAGGCCACTTTAGGAAGTAAGGGTACATAATTACTGGAGGGATAGCCTTTCAATTCCCTTTTTTCCACTATCTTAGTTTTTGGGTAACCATAACAGGACTAATGATTCTGTTATATCGCTTCTCGGCCTTTTGGCTAAGATCAAGTGTAATGATTCTGTTATACATAAAATAACATTTGTGATGAAGGCCAAGTAGATTTATGACCAGAGGGAGATACATTTGCAGAAATAGAACTAATGAATGATTCAATGACTTTGTCACGACTATTCTGTAAGAAAGTCTAGAGTAGTGTTTCTCAAAGTTTTGTCTATAGGTCATGATCTGAGTTGCCACTGGTGCTTATTAACATGTCCCTCCCTGATCCCCACTCAGAACTTTGGAAACAGCCTGGGACTCTGTGTTATAAAAACCTGTCTGCTGGTTTTTATGCATACTATTTGAGAATCATTGATTTAAAGGCTTCAGTAGAACATAGAGATTAAAAGTATAGCTTCTAATGGCAGGTAAATCAGAGTTCAAATCCTAGCTTTGCCACTTACTTGCTTTATGACCTTGGGCAAGTTATTTGACCACTCTGGCCCTTGGTTTCAGACTCATATTACTGACTTTATAGGGCTATTATATGAGGACAAAATCCATCTAAAGTTTATCATAGCACTTGGCACATAATTAGGGCAAAAATGATAACCATTATTATGATGAGTAGATATATTGAAAAAGACTTTTAGGCAATGCTTATTGATATTTGATATTTTGTTGACTAGTCTGTAAAAGGTAAATTAAAAATTCAGTTGTGGTATGTGGTAAAATGAATTGGTTTCCTAATTTCCTAATTACCATTACCTAAGGTTTCTGTATTATTTTATCTTCTATACCTTTTCTGGCTCTGATTCAAACACAACTAACAGCAAGAGAATTAGATGGAAACATTTGTTAACAAATATTCAGAAATATGTTACATAAATTGTGGTGTCTAGCAATGAAGGAGTTGACTGAGTATATGCTACTTTGAAATATTTTGCACATTCTTACTAGAATAAACCACCTACTGCATTTTCTAGCTGTTGCTTTCCTTTAGTCTCTTATATTTTTATTCTTTTCCTGCCTCTTTCTCCCCTCCCCTACTTGGTTGACAAAGTGCCCACATTCTCAATTTTTTTCCTGTTTCCTTGTCTCTTTCTGCTGTAATTCATTCTCATTCATCTTGCTAGCAGAATTTCTCTACACAGCAAAAGTCAGAGCTGAGAGAATAGATTTGAGATGGTGTTGAATTTCACAGTGGCTCATTCGAGATCATTATTAATAAATGCAAAAGCAGACCTTCTGCCCAGATGGACCTCAGAAAACCAGACCAAGAGGAACAGAGCAAAGGTTAAAAAGGGACTCTGACAATTTCCTCTTAGTATAAATTATGGTAAGCAGCATTACTCTAAGGGCACTGTAACCATAGGAAAGAGAGTAGAAAATGATGCAATCACAGAGTGCAATAATGGAATACATTACCATTCAGAGTGTGAAGAAGGAAACTGGGAGAAATGCTGACCTTCATTCTCTTCCCTCAACTGTGATTGAAAAGACACCACCAGTGAGGAAAATGGTGCAGTTGGCATCACCTGACATAAACTCCTTTCTGAATGCCAGAATCCCTTTTTAGTGTCTGAAATATGAACTTTGTGAGTTAGAATGCTTGGGTTCAAATCCAGGCTTTACAGTTATTAGCTGAGTATACTTGAACACTTTACTTAGTCTCCCTGTGCCTCAGGTTTTTCATCTGGGAAATGGAGATAATATTAGCACTCACCTCAGAGGTGCTTAGGAGGATAGAATGAGCACAACACATGTAAAGCACTTAAAATAGTGCCTAGCTTGTAATAAACTCTTATTGTTTGCTATTGTAGATATCATCTTTGTTGTTTTTTATTTGCCAAGTTGGAAACCCTTGGTAGTGTCTTGGCTGAGAAGGAGGTGTCCTGGGAGTTTCTGGATAGACCATTTAACTGATAACTGTGAAAATTTGCTAACAGTGGTAGTTTTTCTTTCTGTCAAGCAAGGTTCTTTGGTGCTGTTCCCTCTTGTTCAGATGAGCATATTATGATTTGATCATTTCTAATAAATCTTGGATAGTCTTGGATTTATAAATCAATTCATTACTAATGATCACAGTTTGGAGCAATATCCCCCACCTGTGACTACGTATTAAGGACATTAGAGGTGTATTCAGCATGTACTAAAACCCTCTCTTAACAGAACACACAACTCATATTTTGGAAACATCTATTTGGCCCAGTGCATAATTTCTTTCCTTCTTGTGACTAATATTCTGCTTTTTTAGTTATCCAGCATATATGAACTGACTCATAACAAATCTGGGAATTTTTCATTTAAAAAATTGCAGATCTCTGCTGGGCACAGTGGCTCACGCCTGTAATCTTAGCACTCTGGGAGGCCGAGGCGGGAGGATTGCTTGAGCTCAGGAGTTCAAGACCGACCTGAGCAAGAGCGAGACCCTGTTTCTACTATAAATAGAAAGAAATTAGCCAAACAACTAAAAATAGAAAAAAATTAACTGGGCACCGTGGTGCATGCCTGTAGTCCCAGCTATACCTGGGAAACTGAGGCAGGAGGATTGCTTGAGCCCAGGAGTTTGAGGTTGCTGTGAGCTAGGCTGACACCATGGCACTCTAGTCTGGGCAATAGAGTGAGACTCTGTCTCAAAAAAAAAAAAAAAAAAAATTTGCAGATCTCAAACATAATCAGTAATCTTCAAAAAGTAGAGAAATGTTTAAATTCCTTTAGTGAAAGTGTAGGAATGCAGGGATTAGAGCATCATTTTTAAAAAAGTATTTTCAGACAAATCATTCTCTAAGAGACTTAAAAACAACAACAACAAACCATCAGTTATGCAAGGCACACCCCTTTGCTTCTATTCCATTTTTATCATACCAATCTCCCTTGTAAATTTGAGGTTATTCATAAATATTTTCCTTCCAAACTGTGGGAAATAAGTCGTGAGTAACTTTGGCTCTTTGATAAAGTTAGGTTAGGGAACTGCTTATCATTGAAACAATGAGCACAAAAGCAATTCAGTCTGGAGGCCTCTGACAACACTCTGGGGGCCAGGCGGTGCTCACTCTTGTTCTGAGGCATTCCAGAGCAGTGGCAGAGGGATGGCTAGCACAGACATTTTCAAAGTTCTTTTTCCCACCCTTCAGAGCTGATATGTCTGTGATCATTTAGAAAAGGATTTGTTTTGCAAGAACCAAAAGTGTCCCCAAGAACAACGTTTACCCGTAATAGGCCTTGCTCTCTGTTTAATATAGCCAGATGGACACTTTGTCTCATGGTCATATCCCCATAGATTTGACCTCATTTAGTGGACACTATTAAAAGATTATCCTATTATTGAGAATTTCCATTGCATCAAATTCTAAATATTAGTCACATTCCTCTGCAGGGAAAATGATGTAAGAACAGGGCAAGACTGTGTTGACCTCAGGCAAATCACGCAGATAGGTATGTGGAGATTACGAAACTCATCTACTGACTAATAAAGCCCAGCGGTATATGGAGTTTTGGGACAGACAGTTTCCCAGTAGCTCTTGAAGGAAGTCTTAAGGCTCCTATGAAGCCATAGATGGAAATTTTATTTGACTCTGTTGCCTTGGTACCGAGGTGGTTATTTTGAAAAGGGGAACGTGCATATAGCAGGGTGGTAGGATGATGGAATGATGGGATGGGAATGCAGTCATGAGGAGGCTAGCTCGAGCTCCATTTTCTTGTTTACTTTTACAAATGGGGAACACGGGATTTCTTTCTTTTCTTTTTTCTTTCTTTTTTTTTGTTTTCCACTTTGGAAGCCAAATGATGCTCATAGAAAATTTACAGCTGCAGTGGAAGGGCTGTAAGTGATTTGAGAATCAAGACATTAAGAAATTATTCTAATAGGGACCTGTTTTTTTTTTTTTTTTTTTAAATATTGCCAGAAAAGGTACTTGAAAGAGAAACTAAAGAAGAAGATTCTAGTCAAAGAGGATGAGAAGACATATTGGGGCCCAGCAATTTGGTAAACTAGATGAAATTAAACTTTTAGTTCTGATTTTATTTGAACCTACTTTAAAAACAATTGATTAAATTTTCATTGTTTAAAAAAATAAATTATAAAAAAGTAGTATATGAAAGATCTGTATTTTATTTTACATAAAATATAGATATATGTAAAATAAAAAGGAAAAATCTCCCTCCT
>CAUYPO010051249.1:0-18387 GCA_963574435.1 Cheirogaleus major | reverse complement strand
CCACCCGGTGGCAGCTTGACATACCGGTCATCCTGCTGGGGAAGATCGAGGCCGTCGTCAGGTGCCACCATGGGAGGACAAGGATGACGGCGAAGCCTCACAAACGCTGAGCTTTGCACGAGCGTTGTTTATGTGTATACTTATTTGATTCTCACGACTCCGGGAGGAAAGGGGACAGGTGATTTTTCCCCGTGTCACACAGAAGAGACAGGTGACTGGACTAGACTCCTGCTGAGGGCGTACCCGCACTGCAGCGTGCTCTTCCGGCTCGAGCACTCCCAGGGCCTGCTGCGACTCGCCCCACAGCTTCGAGCAGGTCTGGCCTCACCGGGGGCTAGGCTAGCCAAAGCGGGGGCTGCCTTGTGATTCCAGGGGCCCCAATATCTGTTCCTCAAATCCATCTTTGGCCACCATGCTTCCTTGAAACCTAACTCCCCAGCAGATGCTGGAGGCAGAGATAGAGGCCACCACCCGGCTCCCGCCTTGCCCTACAACCCCAAATAAGCACTCTCACAAGGGCTGATGTCGAGAGAACATTTATCCCACTTGGTCAGCTCCGGCAGGTTGTCAGTGACCTACGCAAATACCCGGCCTGGACGAGCATGTATGTGCACGTGCACAGCCATGGGGGGTCCCTCCAGCTCCCACTGCCCCAAGTAGGGAAGGACCTGAGGCCTCTGACGCCCATTATTGACCCAGGGGAGGCAGCCCACAGCCCAGTTAAACGCACCCCCTAGTTAACTCACAACCCCTCTCCCCTTGCACACCTCCCAGGACCGGCCACCCCACGACCTCCAGCACTTGATCCATCAGTCAGTCGACAAGTGTTTCCTGAGAGTTATGAGCCCAGCCCTATGCTAGACCCTGTTGGGGTTCAAGAAGAAATGATACAGTCCCTTACCCTCATGGAGCTCACAGTCTAGCTGGGGATCAAGACAGACACACAGAGGAAACTGGAGCGTAAGCTAAGACAGCACACAATACTCTAGGGGGAGGGGAAGATGGTGTGCTAATACAGGTACAGTTCGGAGAAGGAAGGAGCACCACGGACTCGGTGGTTCGGGAAGCTGGGCCCTGGTAGATACGAAGGGCTTAGCGGGGTAGAGAGAAAGGGGGACATTTCAGAGTAAAACAGGGGAAGGTACAGAGGTAGGAGTGAGCACAGCACAGTCACAGGCAGGGAGGACACAAGCTAGACAGTTAGCAGAGAAGGGGTGTGCTATAGAGGTTTCCTCTAGGTTGGCCAAGGTTCCCCAGAGCGGAAGCTCCTGGGCCGGCAGTGCCTTCTCTTTCTCCAGTGTCCCTGAGCATTCTGTCATGGCGCCTGGGGCATGGCCTAGCGTAGGTGGTAAGGACCTATGGGCCAAACTGCATTGAAGATAAGACAAGCAACACCCCAGGGCAGGATTCACAGCCCTGACCAACACCCATCCCTGCCTGGGCTGCTTTCGCCTCTTCTGATGGGCAGCTCACTCTGGGGCAGCAGGCAAGGACTTGTGGGCTCCAGGCCGGCCTGGGCAGGTGTGAAGACAGGAGAGGAGTCCCCGCCCTGCTGCCGGCCTGAGCTTGGGCTCCATTTGTGCCGCCACAGGTGGGAAGCACACAGAAAGCCACTGCACTGGGCTCACCCCCTGCCCAGAGCCTGGATCGAGGCTCTCCTCCCCTTCCTCCATAGTGTTCCCGCATGATACCAGGCTGGGCAGAACACCTGGCCAGACAGGAGGCACCACTGTCTGGGCTTGGCTGGTGGAAGAAGGATTTCTTCTCCCTGGGGCAGACTCAGACCAAACTCACGCCCGCCAGCACACAGCAGCCCAGCTCCCCTCGGGACCTCACACAGAAATCAGAGCCCAAGGCAGGAGCAAAGGGCTCCTTTGTCAAAACCAGCAGCAGGTTAGAAACACAAAAACCAGAAGAGCAAAGCCAGTGCAGGGAAACTCCATTGCGTCTGGGGAAGGGAAATCAGGTCCATACCCTGATGCATCATCTGTTAGGTCTGGAAGGAGGGACTGACTAAATTCTTTGCTCCTGGATGAGGGAAGGAGGCTTGGCCAGGGGAGGAGGAACACTACTAGAACAGCAGCCTGGACTCAGGACTCCATGAGTGACAGACAAGGAAAGGGCAGCAGGGGAAGCCCCCAGGGCTGAGGTGCTCAGCCTGGAGTCAGGGGACAGGTTTCATCCAGGGAGTCCAGGGCCTCTTGAAATTGCTTGGGATTTTTGAGTCTATGTGAGTATGTCTGTTTTCCTGGGGTGGGTGTGGGGGGCAAGTCCATAACCATCAGATTTTCAAAGGGCTTCATGACCCCAAAGTGTTAAGAACCACTGCTCAGAAAGGAAAACGAAGCCTGCAGGTGTCATTCACATCTGGGAGGCAAAGTTTTGCCTTTAGAGCCAGGACTTCTGCTGACTTACTGTGTTAGCTTAGACCAGTCACTTCCTGTCCCTGAACTTCAGCCAAGTGGTGGGCAGGTGGGAGGAGAGAAGCCAGCTCTCCACACAGGCATCGTCCCTGCCACCAAAGAGAGTTGAGACCCATGGCCAGTTAGCCAGGATGAGGTCTTTCCCGGCTGTGATTCCCACAGGCCTGGCGAGTTTGTCCACAGGGCTCAGAATCTGCCTCCAGTTCCAAGCTCCATCCTGTCACCTCCACAGGTCACTGCAGGTCTGCTTAGGGATGTGTCCTCATGCCGGGGTGTGGTGCCAGTCAAGCCCTGTGGAACCCCATTCCTGCTCTCTGGGCCCAGATGTGCCCTGCACCTTCTGAGTCATGAGGTCCTGCCCACTCCGCATCTGTTCACAGAAACAAAGAGATCAGAGTCAGGTCTGGGGCCGTGACGTGGCCCTGCCCAGCCACCCTTCTGGAGCTTGGAGGGAGCAGTCAGCCAGCCCACGCTGATCTGTCCAGGGCTTTCAGTGGGTCCTCTTAGCCCCTATCAAGCTCCGCAAGGATTATGAGTCATATTACAGATGAGACACTGAGGATTCAGGGCATTTTGGCAACTGGCTCCAGATGTCCCGGGTCCCTATTTAGCCTCTTAATCTCTGCCACGAAGCACTAGTCCACACTGCAACAGCCGCCTGGGGGTGGCAGGCACAGGGCAGTTGACCCGAGGAGCCATGCAGCACCAAAGAAGGGCAGAGGAGCAGAGGAAAGCGAATGCATGCAGAGCAGGGCTCTGGGAGTACAGGTCCTCTCGCCCCAACTTCCTCCCTCCCAAACCACATCCACACCACCCGTCACCTCTGCCAGGCTCCTATCACATGGCCTATTCCCAAATCCTCCCAGCTCTATTTTCCATTTTCACAGTGCAGCTAAAGGGTCCTGGGATCCAGAATCTCAACAAAGCCCAGGCTTCAGCCCGTTATGCACAAAGCGATGTGATCGGGGCAAGCCCATTTCCTCATCTCCCAAACCGCTGAAGCAGCTCATGTCTCAGAGCGCCAGCCTGGAATCAGAGGTCCTGGGGGCAAGATGTGGCTCTCCCCTTCTCACTGCATGACCTTGGTCAAGCCTCTGAGCTGAGGGGCTCGTGTTCTCCTGCCCAGATGACCTCAAGACCCTTGAGGCTCCTGCTTTCCCCCCTTCCATCTGTCCTCACGGTGCCTCTGGTCCTCCTTCTAAAGCACAGGTCTGAGGTCAGGTGCTCTTCCCATTAAAATTCTCAGATGTCCCCTCCCCCACCACAAAGTCCTCTGTGGGGCAAATTCCAGCCTCTACCATCTGACCCTTGCCTGGAAAACATCCTTCCACACACGTGCTCTCCCTAGCAATTCTATTTGTCCCCACAATCTGGCTCAAAGCCATCCAGCTCCCCAGGGGATGTGGAGAAGCCAGCCACCTTCCTCACTCTTGTCCCAGAGCACCAGGTGGTTCCTGACCACGCCCACACCATCCTGAGTGGACACCAGTTGCTCATGTCAAGTGGGAGCACCGAGGGGCAGGACCTGTGGTCCATATCTGTGCCACCTCTGGAGAGCCCGGAGCAGCACAGTCAGTGGCAGCCAGGGGTGCCAACTGTGGACTGGTGACCTCACCCTCTCTGGTTGCAGCAATTACGATCCTCACAATGTCCCAGAGAAGAGGAGTCCCTCATCTTTATTCCCAACTTACAGATGAGCAAACTAAGACATAAAGGGAAATGACTTCTCAAGGGCACCAGATAGTGCCTGCAGGAGCCAGGAGGCCTTGTGGGCTGAGGTTGGGCCTGGGGATTGTGGGAAGGAGCCCTCTCCATGTCGCTTTCAACTCTGACATTCTGGGAATGAAGATCTGGTAAGCAGCTGGTCACAAAGAGGCCTACGGCCCAGTATGCCCCACCAGCCTGGCCACCCCCAACTGACATCAAGAATCAACACCACTCACCCACCCACCCCCGCCACCCCGCAAGCCTGAGAGTGCTCTGGCCAGACCCTCACCTGCTCTAGGCCGGATGAGCCCGAGGAGGAAAACCAGGGAAGAGGCCCAAAGCAACCATATGCAGCCACTCAGAGGGTCCCGAGGGAGGAATGTAAAGGGGCAGCCTGAGCCTGGTGGTCCACAGCTTCAAGACCCCAAGCCAGCCCTCTCCCGCTCCCAGGATCCTATCTGGAGAGGGGACTGCAGCCCAGGACCATCTCCAGGGGTCCAGGACACATCTGAGAGGCAGGAAGCAGCCGGGGGTGGGCCTGGCGCACATCATAGCACGCGGCCTAAATGGGCAGCCTGGCCTTCGGGCGCATGGCCGTGGCTGCGCTGGTGGGTCTTGAGCGAGCCCTCGCGCGCGAAGCTCTTGCCACAGCGGGGGCAGAAGTAGGGCCGCCTCTCCCCGAAGACGCCGGGGCGGCGCGGGTGCGGCGCGGGCATGCGCGCGTGGGTGCGCTGGTGGTTGAGCAGGAAGCGCGGCTCGCGGAAGCAGCGGCCGCACTGCGCGCACTGGTGCGGCTTCTCGCCGCTGTGGATGCGCTGGTGCGTGAGCAGGTTCTGCTTGAGGCTGAAGCAGCGGCCGCAGTCGGGGCAGGGGAAGGGCCGCTCCCCGGTGTGCGTGCGCTGGTGCACCTCGAGGTTGTGCTTGACGCTGAAGGCCTTGCCGCACTCGGGGCACACGAAGGCTGCCGCGCGGCCCGCCCCGCCGTGCGCCTTCTGGTGCCGCACCAGGCTGGGCTGTTGCGAGAAGGTCTGGCCACACAGCGGGCAGCGGTGGGGCTGCTCCTCCGCAGGGTGGTGGATGACCAGGCCTCGCTCGTCCCCTAGACCCTCCTCCCCGTCCCCTGCAGGGGACCCGCCCCCGGAGGACGCCAGCTCCGTCATGGGCACTTCCAGCTGCAATCAGCAGTCCCTGGGGAGGCAGAAGCGGAGAGAGGGGTAAGGGGGCACCCGAGGGTCAGGCAGCCCCCAGTCTGGCCGGGGACACTCACCTCCCACAGCCTCCAGCATTCGCCTTTCTGTAGTTTTGTTCAGGCCAAAGTTCCCCTGCTGGAAGCTACTCTCCTATCTCAGCTACCTCTTGAGCAAACCCCGCCCTCCCTCCAGGCCCTTCTCAAGGGCCACCTCCTCCCAGAAGCCCTCCCTGACAACTTGAGCCCCTCCTTAAACCATGTGGCCCAACCCTGTGACCCTCACTTATCACACTGCCTGAGGGTCTGTCTTGCCACCTCAGTCCTCCCCCCACCACCCTAAGGACAGCACTGCCTTCTTTTAACCCCAGCACCAAGCACTGTGCCCGCCACACAAAACATTGAATAAATTCTGGTGGGTAATATTCAGGGACGCCTAGTATTTTGTTTCTTATCTCTTCCAACCAGATTCTGGAGGGGGATAGAGGGGTAGGTAGTGAGGTGCACACCAAACCTGGAGGAAAGGGTGGGATCACTGGTGGTTTAAAGATTTTTGCAAAGCTTAAAATAAGAAACAAAAACAAAACCTTGTAAACTTGAAAGTGACCTCAGTTAAACATTAAAGGTGGCAGCTCTTTGTTTATCAAAATGAGGCATGCAGCATGTGTTTAAAAGGTTTGCAAGTCACTGAATCAGAGTGTGAGCTCCAGGGGCTGGTCTCCACTTGATTCCTCTTGGTTACCCCCACAGCAAAGCCTGGCTCCAGGCTGAGTGACATGCTCAAAGCTCAGCAAACATCCCCAGACCTGGCTCCCTTCATGCTGGTTCCCCTAAGGATCCTCTTCCCAGGGCACTATGTTCTTCTTAAATTGTTTCCCATTGTCCTCACAACAGCCTAAGAAAGGGGCCAAGCAGAGTTACTGAGCCCCACTTGATAGATGGGGAAACTGAGGTCGGGGAGGTCAACATACCTGCCCAAGGTCACGCAGCAAGGTGAGCCAGAACTAGGCCCTAAGTCTCCTGACTCTGTTGAAAGCTCTTTTCAATGTATCAGCTGCTCAACAACTAAACACCCCTCAAACATACACACACACAAGACCACCACTACCATCCTGGCCATTGAAGAGCCATCCATTCCCAAAGGGCCACTTCTCCTGTAAGAGCACTGTCAACTGCCACCCACCACCCCCATATCTCCCAAAAAACATGGGCTCCTGCTCCTGCAGGGCTCTGAGGCCTGCTTCATCCATTCTCCCCACCCCCATCAAGGAAGCTAGCTAGTTCTTTCCCTGGATCTCCCCTGAGGCCTTCCCCACACTTCCAGCCTCAGGCAGAGTGGGATCTCAGAGACACCTCCTGTCTTCCCCTACCCTTAGGCCAGGGTGGAACTGACACTCACCTTGGGGAAGGGGACAAGTACCACTTGCCACAGACCCCACCCACAAATCTTTCCCCAGACAGCTGCACTGTCCCCTTGGCCAATCTCAGCTGGCACTGCCAATGGGCAGCCTCCCCACTGTACCCAGCTATAACCCTGACCGAAGCTGAGCGAAGCCCCGCCCGCACGCAGAGAGGGTCCAAAGCCATGGACCCTGTATCTTCCCCAAGTTCCTCCATCCCATGTCACACTCACAGCCCGGGCTGCGCCCCTTCTCCGGTCTCCGGCGACGGCTCTTTCCTCTAGAGTCTGCGCTGCCCAACGCAAATACGGTAACCCTCCCGCAGCCACTCCCGCACCTCTTCTCCCCCGCCCCCATAAAGACAGCAAGCCTTCGGCAACGTTGCTCTCGTCAAATAGCTGCATTAATCGAAAGAGCTGACCCCACCCCACCCGACCTCACGCACAACCTTGCCAACTCCTGGGGCCGGAGCCACCCTGGAGAAATATGGTAAACTCTGCGTCGCAACCCCACCCCCATGAAAATACGTAGGCCTCCTCCCTCCTGCCGCAACCCACCCCGCCCGGCTGCAAGCCCCGGCTCCTCCCGGAGGGAATGAATGCAACCCACTCCCTGCGCCCGCAGCGCCCCCCGCGGAACCACTTAACCCTGGATAAATACATAATTTAGTCGCGGCACTCCCACTCCCGGAAAGGACCTGCGCGGCCCCCGGCAAATACGGTAGCGCGCCCGCAGTGACCCGCCCCCAAGGGTCCGGCGCTGGCCTGGATAAATACGGTAACCTCCCGCCGCGGCCCCAGCCCGGCGCTCCGCGGGACTCACGTGGCGCCGCCTCTCCGGCCCTCCGTCTCCTCCGCAGCGCCGCAGTCACCAACGTCGCCGGAGCCGCACAGCAGCCCCGTGAGGCTGGGAGGTCTAACTCGCCAACATCCTGGCTGGCGGAAAAAGGAGGGCTGCGAACGCCGCGCCCGCCTGGGCAGGAGAGGGAGCCGGCTCGGGGGCCAGAACGGCCCGCAGGGCGGGTCACCCCAAGTCTCTCGGTCCGCCGCCCCAGGCATTCCCCCGTTCAGGATTCCCTGAGGCCCGAATTCGGCCGTTAGACCATCATCCTCATCTCCTTCATCCCAAGGCAGGAATAGCCTGGCCAGGATGCCCCCAGCGACTGGGAAGCCCGCGGAGGTACCACGCCCTTCCGAGAGAGAGTAGGGGGCGAGCGCGTGAGCCTGGCGGAGCTTCTGCGAGCGTGGGTTTCAGGGGTGGAGACATCAGTCAAGGGGCATTAGAATCAGAGAGCTGCCCTAGCGGACGCTTTCGCCAACGCCCACCCTGCTATGAGGCCTGGGTTGGTTGTATCACCAGATGACTAGGAATGGAAGAAGAAATGAGGGCCCTACCGACCCCCCCTCCTCAGAATGGAGTCATATGTTCAAGCCCAAGAGACCCCGTGAAAGAGCTGCTTGCAACGCCCAGAGGCAGCCGCGGTGAGAGGGCAGGGCTAAATTACAGTTTCCAGCTGCCATCTAATGATACCCCTTATCCGGACATAACTTTGCTTTATACAAAGCGCTTTCCCATATATGATCTCCTGGGAACCTTCCAATAATCACGTGCGGTCTAGGTCGTGTGGGTATTATTATCCCATTTTATAGATGAGAAAGTAAAATGAAATTGAAACACAGAATGGGTTGGCCTGAGCCCCACAATGCTAAGTGACAGAGTTCAGATGGGAACACAGGCCCAATGACCCAGCTTGCATTCTACACACCACCCTGGGATGGAAACCCTCAGACACAAACGGGGTGTGATGCTAGTGATCAGAAATAATAAGCTGGGCCCCATTGAGAAAGTGCCACATTTGACAGATAAAGAAACTGAAGCCTAAAAAAAATGTTACAAGTGCTCCAGAAACATCCAATAGGCCTTTTCCCTGTGGCTCTCTGTAGCTGTCAGGTGGAGGAAGTAGCTGGGATTCCCCAAGGCTCAGGCAGCGCTCCTTGGCTGCTAGGGTGGAGCTATCCCTGAGGGTGGGCGTTGGGAGGCACAGGCCTCACCATCATGAAGGTCCCCCTGCAGCCCCAAAGGTGCCCCACATGCCTTTTGACACCTGGAAACTGAAGAACTGCAGGTGGGGGGCACCAGGCAGGAAAATCAGGCCCTGGCTCCCAGCACCAGGCCTGGACGTGGGGCCTGCCTGCTTTCACAGCTCACTCTCAGGCCCGTCTGTCCCAACAGGCCCGTCCCAGCTCACTCTTGGCCTCCTGAGGACCCGCCCCTACCCCTAACCAGGCAGCTCCCGGAGCACCTCACTGAGGGATGTGGGACTTCATGAGTTAGATGCCCCAAGGAGACTGGTATTTTAAACAGAGACTACAGGGAGGGAATAGTGGAAGCCAAAGAAACAAGTCCACTGGGATGGTTCACCCCAGGGCCAAGCTTAGGGTTCCATGGCATTGACTGCAGGACCTCCTGACCACTGGTGACAACCCACATGCCCCACTCCCAGCTCTCCAGCCCTGGTTGCAGAAGTTGTCACCTGGCCAGAGCAACCAGTTTTCTTCTCTCCTGAAAACTACGAGAGAAATGGGGACACTTAGTGAAGCCTGAGTTTTTCAAAAGCAAAATCAATAATATATCTGACAATGTCGCCCATATTTTTAGCAGCATTTTCTAGGTAAGCTGTGCCAAAATAGAAAGGAAAAGAACACAGCGAGGGCATGGGGGTGGGAGGCAGATAGTACATCCTAAAACTCGCCCTGCATCTCAGCGGGGAATGCCGAACGCTGAGGTGTCACTTCGCTTCTCTAGTTGCATATACATGCACCCCAATCTTCCCCTGGGCACCCTGCGCTGCGTTCTCACGTGGTGAACACAACAGAACGACAATGTGGAAACACCCGGCAAATGGAGCCATGCTTCTTCATACAGGCTGGACCATGGCTGGCATGGTGATCGCCAATATCCCGTGAGGTCCATGTGGCAGCTGGCCCCTAACAAAGGCTTGGCCTGCCCACAACCAAGGCAACCTGGGGAACAGCTGGTCATAGCTCCTGTGTGGGTAGAGCTGAGCCCTGCACTGTATTTAGCCTGGGCACACCAGATGGACAGAAAGATGACCCATGGGGCTCCCTGGGCAGCTCCAGCCTGCTGCTCTTGACATCCTCCAGTGGGCCGCCTCCCTAGGCTTCCTCCTACAGCTGGGCAAGCACCTCCCCCTTGACGAGCTCCTCCCATCCCCCCATGACTGGACACCTCTTTCCAAAGCACATTGTGCTGACCTCAAACTTGGAATTCAGCAGTTTTCCCCATCAGGTTATGAACTCCAAAGGGCAGGGACTGTTTTTAGCATCTCTATCACAAGTGTCCAGCCTATAATAGGTCCACAGTCAATGTCTGTTGAATGGATGAATGCTCAGCAGCGGTGGAGGGAAAGGGTGGGCCCAAGGTCAGCCAGTGTGCTAATGCAACCAAAGGAATGAGGAGCTGCAGGCAAAGCGACTGTCCCAGCCACAACTTTGAGGACTGAGAGCCACCACAGAGAACTGAGTGAGGATGTGGGCCTCTGGGTGTGAGGTCTCATCTGCTCCAATGTTCTTTTTCCTTGGAATTAAACCCCAGGATGTCACCTGTGATATCAATTCAGCCTAACCTTTAAACTTGTGGCAGACCTACTTAACACTGGGGATGGTGAATTCTTTATGGGGACTAAGCCAAACAGGGGAAAACTCTTTCCATCTCTTCCCACAGACACAAATGCTCTGTAAGCAGCCACACATTGTTTCATTAAAGTGAAGATCACTATCCTTAATTGTTTGCTGTGTGCCAGACACTACACCATATGCTTTAGGCCTTGCCTAAGGACCTAGAGTTTAAATGGCAAAGCCAGAATTGAACCCCCAAACTATCTGACTCTCTAGACCAGTGGGGGTGGGGTTGAATGAATAAATGGTCATCTGCAAACTACATCTGACAGCTGAGGCAGCAGTGGAGGGAGGAAGGTGAGAAGGAATAATGTCTCTAGCTTCTTGTCAACAGCAACAGCATCACTGCTAGGGCTGTTCTGTTCAACAGCCATGTGTGGCTGTTTAATTAAAATTAAAGTTAAAATTCAGTTCCTCGGCCACACCAGCCACATTTTAAGTGCTCCATAGCCACATGTGGCTAGTGGCTATGGTATTGGACATCACAGATATGGAACACTGTCATCATCTTAAGAAATCCTCTGTTGGACAGCATTAGCCTAGGGCACCTTCCCCACAAAATCTCAGCAACCCAAGAGATGTTATTATCTTTTTCGCCTAAGGGATAACTTAAGGGGTACCGTTCATTTTGCCCTCTTCACCACTCCTCAGTGGTCCAAGAACAGCACTGATATGTGAGAACATACTTTTTGACCCCAACACTCCTCCTCCTGCCAAAAGATCAAAGATATTTCTTTACCAAACTCAAACCACTTTTAAAAAATGAAAGGGGCTGGGCTCAGAGGCTCACACCTGTAATCCTAGCACTCTGGGAGGCCAATGTGGGAGGATTACTTGAGGCCAGGAGTTTGAAAGCAATCTGAGCAAGATCGAGACCCCACATCTCTGCAAAAAAATACAAAAAATTAGCCGGGTGTGGTGGCACACACCTGTAGTCCCAGCTACTCGGTGAGGCAGGAAGATCGCTTGAGATTAGGAGTTTGAGGTTGCAGTGAGCTATGGTGATGCCACTGCACTCTAGACTGGGCGACAGAGCAAGACTGTCTTGAAAATAAAAATTCAAATGAACAAAAAAATAAATAAATAAAATAAAATAAAATAAAAATTCAAATGAAAAAGGGTTTCAGATGTGTCCCCCATTCCCACCAGTTTCTGTCTGCCAAGTCCCTGCTGGGCCTGCTCTCTCCCTTGGCCAGTATGCTGGCACCTGCTTAGCAGCCACTCCTCTATTCTCTGCAGTCTACTCTCCTCCGGACAGCTGAGCCCGCAACCCCTGCGGCACCAAACCTTCCCAAGGAGGCCCACCACCTTGCCGGCTGGCTTGAAGCCCATGTTGTTTGCCAAAGGACAACCATTTTCTGAACACCTAAGTCATTTTTCTTAGCTGCAGCCTGCTCCTAACAAAGGCACACAAGGCTGGTGCAGGCAGTTCAGGAACCCCAGCTCCACCAAGCTCACGTGGCCTGTTGTAAGGTTGGCCACGCCCCACTGCAGACCTGCACTCTCCTGGCTGTGGACAGGATATAAGCCCTTTAAGATTTTGATTTATTTGCTCATGGTTGTTTTTTGTTCCCCTATACAACCACCTTAATCTCAGCATGCTCCATGGTATTTGGGATTGTAAACCACTAGGATAACAAGTCTTTCTTGTCATTGAGTTTATGACATTCCTCTTCCTCAATATTCTCTGACCCAGTTTTATCATTTTAAAATGAAAGGGAATGAAAATTGACAATGCCACAGCACCCTTGGAGAAGCCTGTGATTGTGACAACAGAAGCAGCTTGGGCTAACAGGAGGCCTGGGACCTGCTGGCAATAATTTGCAACATGACCTGGTGGACAAGTCACACTGTCCCATCCCCCCTCCCTCCATGTCACTGCCCTGCCTACCTCCAACTCATGGTGAGATTAAATGGGATCACAAAGAAAGCCTTGCTAAGAGAGCTGGGACTGGGAACAATTTGTTTAAGAGTTGCCCATATAGAGAGTTCCAAGCCACATGTGTATCAAAATGATTTTCTATGAAGGTCCTTAAGCTCCTCAAGGGTAGACACTATGTCTTGGTCATTGCAGCATCCCGGAAGCCTAGCACACAGGAGGCTTGTTTAGTGAACCAGTACCCTGACCTGTCAATGCAGCAATATACCTCAGTAATTCTTCACTCTGAGGGATCTGCCCCTGGCCCCCTTGTGACCCAAAGCACCCATTTGTGGGAGGCTCAGTCACCTGGGGTCAGTGGACAGGCATTCTTATGGATTTGCACAGGAAAAAAACAAAAAGACTATAATTAGGCCTCATTAACCCCAATTTCTACCAACACAGCTATTTGATTGATTTGGTCTTTAAACACAGCCCATTTAGGGAAAATAACACATTCTATTGTAAAGACACTCCTGTAGGACTCATCTCTTCAGCATCTGCCTGCGTTTCCCCCTCAGCACCTGATTCCACAGGGATCCAGTGTTCCTGCAGGTCCTTGCGGGCAGCAGCTCTCTAACCCAGGAACGAGTGATGGCACTCACGGATGCCCTCCTGGAGTAGGTGGGCCTGCTCAAGTTGATTTCAGGGTTTGCTAAGTGACAAAGATAAAGACGCAAATGACTTCTGAGTCTCCTCCATGGTTAAGGGTAGGTTTTGATGAGAGGCAGGGCAGGCTGGGGGTAGTCCCAGGAGAGTGGCAGGGCGTCAGAGATGGGAGCACAAGGGCTGGTTTGGGGCAGAGACAGTGCCCAGGAAAACCCTTGGTGCTAAGAGTCGAGTGCTCAGGTAGGTGGTAATGATTCTGGCACACCTGGCCCAGTGTGACATTCCACACAGCATGGCTTGTGATCAAAGAACTGGACAAGGCGTCAGCAGGCCTGGCTGAGCACTAACGATCACCAGCACCGTGCTACCCAGGTAAGCTGGAACTGCTGGGTGTTCCTCTTTGTCCTTCCAGCACCTTCATGTCCTTGTTCAATGCTATGACACTAAAGCTTACCAGATAAAGAGGATTAAACAAGATCTGAAGAGGCGTGACCAGAAGCCAGGCTAAACTGCAGCAGCTCCTGGAGAAGGTAGCATTTCTAAGTGTTCAGGAAAGGATCAGAGGCCCTGGGAGATGGGCAGGTGCAGTTCCACCTCCACAGTCAATGCTGGGGTCCCCATTTCTTCCTCCCACCTCCCATCTATCCAACCCTGGCACCCCAGTACCCACCTCCACCCCTCCTCTGGGAAGATACAGCCTGAGCTGGAGCCCTGGGTTCTTCTGCAGCACTAGGGCCTCCACCAACCCTGCTTTGGAAGGGTACGAGGGGTGACCACTTGAGTGTGGGAGGCGGAAGGCAGTGTGTGGGAAGGCACAGAAAATTGACTTGAAGGAGAGAAAACTGCCCTCCACCCCAGGCAAGAACTGGGAGTTGGGAGTGGCTGTGCTCATGGCAAAAGCTCCCTGCCCTGGTCCCAGGGCAAACGGATCCCTCGGCACACACCCTAAGGATGGCTCAGAGAGGACAATGAGTCCACACGGAATATTCAATCCTTCATTTTCTCTTCTGCAAGACTGAGATTGATAGGATCCAAGTCAGTGAAGTCAGCTGGGCCACTTTGGGCACACACCCGGACCAGAGTAGGAGCAGCACATCTGGCTCTGCCACCCAGGTCCCCTCCCCAAGCAAACCATGGGGTGAGACCACCCCATGCCCACCTACCACACACACACACACCAGTCCTAGGGTCAGCCCACTATACTCAGCACCCTGCCTGGGCAGTGGGGCACTTGGGGTTGGAGGAGGGCATCCAACCATTCCCTCCTTCCAAAGATACTTATTGAATGGCCACTAAGTGTCGGCACTGGCCTTGGTGCTGGGGATATGCTTGCCCCTCCCTAGCCACAGCCTCTGGCTCCCATCCTTGGTATCGCTGAGTCTGCTGGGACTCTCTCACAGGGGCAGCCCCCTGGCCATCCTGCAGCCCGAGTGTGACGGGCTGGTGCTCTGGCTGACCGGTCCAGCCCTGGGCCACTTGGCACCAGCAGCCTCTCACCAGTGTCACCAACAGCCCCACCACACCACTCGGTGCTTAAGGCCAGGGGTCCAACCTCTGAAAAGGTACACAAGACGACCCCCAGCCCACCTCCGACACCTCCCGGCTCCGGAGTGAGGAATGTTGCTCTTACCTCCTCCCTCAGCACACCCTGGGACCTTTTCCCAGCACACTTTGGGATGCTTCTGGAACTCTGTTCTCAGGCCTTCAGAGCCTTTAGGAAACCACTGGTTTCACCGCAGGGGTTTCTAAGAGCCAGCACTCCTGGCCACCCCATTCCCCACGCGCTCCCCAACACACGTCCGCCCACCACCACCACGGTTCTGTCGACTCCGGTCCACTAGCGCGCCTCCTCCTTGGGGCTGGGCGCCAGGGCTCCGCGGTGAACGCGCTGGTGCTTGAGCAGGTGCTGCTTCTGGCGGAAGCCGCGGCCGCAGGCCGTGCACAGGTAGGGCCGCTCGCCCGTGTGGTTGCGCCGGTGGCGCGTGAGGTTGGGCTTCTGGCTGAAGCGGCGGCCGCACTCGGGGCACGCGTAGGGCCGCTCCCCGGTGTGGATGCGCTGGTGGATGGTGAGCGCCGACCACCACGAGAAGCTCTTGCCGCACTCGTTGCAGATGAACTGGCGCGGCTCGTTGGGCCCGGCCAGGCCCGCGCGCCCCCGGCCCCACATGGCGTCCCCGGCTCCTCCGGCCCGCTGGGCGCTGCGAGGCTGCGTCGCCGAGCCCGGGGCCCCCTCAGCAGGCGGCTCGGAGCCCGGCTCCCCGCCCGGGACGGCGGGCCCGGGGCGCAGCAGCTCGGCGGCGGCGTGCGCGCGCTGGTGGGCCCGCAGCGCCGCGCGGCTGGGGCAGCTCTTCCCGCAGCGGGGGCAGGGCGCGGCCTGCGCGGCCGGCAGGTGCGTGCGCAGGTGCTTGAGCAGGTGCTGCTTCTGGCGGAAGCCGCGGCCGCAGTGCAGGCACGCGTGCGGGCGCTCGCCCGTGTGGTTGCGCAGGTGCCGCGTGAGGTTGGGCTTCTGGCTGAAGCGGCGGCCGCACTCGGGGCACGCGTAGGGCCGCTCGCCCGTGTGGATGCGCTGGTGGATGTTCAGCGACGACCACCAGGTGAAGCTCTTGCCGCACTCGTTGCAGATGAACTGGCGCTGTTCGCCGGGCCCTGAGGGGCCGGGCTCTGCCGTCCGGGCCCCAGGCTGGCCCCACCAGCCCTGGCAGAGCCCCAGCCAGGCCCACTCGGGGCGACCCCTCGGCGGCGCCGGCCGCAGGCGACAGGCCAGGCGCGCCGCCGCGTCCCGGAGCAGCTCGTGTAGGCCGGCTCGGGCGCCCTGGCGGTCCCTGGCGTGCGCGCGCTGGTGGATGCGGAGGCCCACCTGGTGGCGAAAGCAGCGCTCGCACTCGGGGCACGAGTGGGTGGCGGGCCGAGAGTGGGTCTTCTGGTGCTTGAGCAGGTGCTGCTTCTGGCTGAAGCGCCTCGCGCACTCGGGGCAGCAGAAGGGCCGCTCGCCCGTGTGGTGCCGCTGGTGGCGCGCCAGGTTTGGCT
Organism: Cheirogaleus major; assembly: GCA_963574435.1. NCBI lineage: Eukaryota > Metazoa > Chordata > Mammalia > Primates > Cheirogaleidae > Cheirogaleus > Cheirogaleus major. The sequence continues at coordinate 2,419 of CAUYPO010051249.1, read as the reverse complement.
TCTGGCTGAAGCTCTTGCCACACTTGCCGCAGAGGTACGGCTTCTCCCCGGTGTGAGTGCGCTGGTGGATCTTCAGAGACGACCACCAGCTGAACCTCTTCCCGCAGTCCAGGCACACAAAGTGACCCTCACCGGCAGAAAGCGCGGGGCTCAGGGGGCCAGGGACTGCCCCAAGAGACTGGCCTGCCAGCCCCCCATCCTGCTCAGCAGGAGGGCCCCGCCTTGGACCCCCAGTCTCCTCCTGTCCCCCCAGGGCTCGAGGCCTCCCCATGGTCTGGCATGGCGGGAGGGCCCGCTGCTGCTGGAAAATGTTCTCCTTATCCTTCTCGGAAAGCACGGCCTGCGGTGCCAGCGGCTGCAGCGGCCAGTCTGGTTTCTCTTGCTTGATCTTCATCGCCAGCCCATCTCCTGCCAGAGGCAAACGGAGAGAGGACAGGGAGAGGTCACTCGCTGCTCTGCTCGGTGGATGCAGACAAGGAGGGGAGAGAGGGAAGAGGGTGCGGGAAGGCAGAGAAGAGCTGAAAATAAAGCCAGAGAGAAAAGAATGCAGAAGGGAAAGATTGAAGCAGGCAGAAGAAAAGAGGGCAAGAGAAAAAAGAGAGTAGAGAAGGCAGAAAGGACAATAAGATAAGGACAGGTTGAGGTGTGAAGAAGAGTGAAGCAAGAAATACTAACACAAGAAAAGGAAGATCAGCGCACCACTTGGGCACCAAAGGCGTGGGACCTGCCAAGCACGAGCTGCCCTGCCTTCCTTCCAGGGCGCCCAGCAGGCGCAGAGACGGTGAAAGGAACTGCTTCAGTGAAATCTGCTGACCCAGGGAGCAAGGAGAAAATGGCCAAGTTTCAAAACATACCATTCTTTTTCTAAGAGGATCTATGTGCCAGGAGCTTTCTAAGCGAGGGCATGCCCGGTCCCTCAGTGGTTAGAGTGACCAAACCCCAGGTCACTGTAGCACCCTCTACAGTGGCTGGGGCCCCGGAGAAAAGACTGAGAAGAAAGCCAAAGTTCTACCTCAAAAATGGGTAATAGGCCACATAACTATATAAACAGGTGCCATGAAAACCTAAGGGACAAAAATATTCCCAGCTCATATAAACTATCGCAGTGAACAGGAGGAAAAGGAAGGAGGAAGGGAGGAAAGAAGTCTGTAAAGCTGGCATAACTCCAGTATCAAAACAAGACAAGAATAGGGGTGGGCAGGAAATTATAGGTTTATCATACTTTGAATATAAACACAAACAAACATGAGCAAAGCAAGTTCAGTAGCATTAAAATAATAACATGTCATGGCCTTCCTAAGATTTTCCTCAGGAAAGCAAAGAAGGCCCAATATAATTCATGACATAATCTTATTAAAAGTGAAAAACTTCATACCATCTCAACAGATGTGAAAAAGGCACATGATAAAATTCAGCATCATTTCTGGAGGGAAGGGAAGGAAGAAGTGGGAAGAGGGGAAGAACTAGCTCTTAGCAAACTAGGAATATAGGAAACTTTCTCAAGTTGACAAGCAATGTATATTAAAAACTACAGTAAACATTATAACCAAAGGCAAAATATTAGATGCCCATTAGAGTTAGGAACAAAACGAGCATGCTCACTATCATTGACACTATTCAACTTTGCACTTGGGGAGCTAGCCAAAACCAGGGGGTGGGGGTGAAGGAGGATGGGGGAGTGGAGAGAACTATTAATATACAAATATTGGAAAGGAAAACTGTCATTTGCTTATGATTATTAACTTAGAATGTGCAAGGGAATCCACTGAAAACAGAAATGAGAGTTCAGCAAGATTGCCAAGTACAAAAACATAAAAAAGTAATACTTTTTAAAAATGGCAATGAAAGCCATAAAATAACTAGGAATATACCAAATAAACATGTAAAACTTATACAAAGAAAACTATTAAATGTTACTGAAGAAAAAGAAAACCTAATTAAAAGAACAGACATATTACCAGATGAGGCCGGGCTCGGTGGCTCATGCCTGTAATCCTCGCTCTCTGGAAGGCCAAGGCGGGAGGATTGCTTGAGTTCGGGAGTTCAAAACCAGCCTGAGCAAGAGCGAGACCCTGTCTCTACTACAAATAGAAAGAAATTAATTGGCCAACTAAAAATATACAGAAAAAATTAGCCGGGCATGGTGGTACATGCCTGTAGTCCCAGCTACTAGGGAGGCTGAGGCAGGAGGATCGCTTGAGCCCAGGAGTGTGAGGTTGCTGTGAGCTAGGCTGACGCCACCGCACTCTAGCCGGGGCAACAGAGTGAGACTCTGTCTCAAAAAAAAAAAACTAGATGAAAAGACAAAAATCTTCACTCTAATGTTTAAATTCAATGTAATCCTAGTTTAGTATATTAGAAAACTTATGATATACATAAATTGCCCAGAAAATCCTAAAAATGAATAAGGAAGAACTTG